>JAMPIO010000500.1:0-33382 GCA_024699865.1 Aphelenchoides fujianensis | reverse complement strand
GGTGGGCTTTGCACCTTGCAAGAAATAAACAGATGTCTTGAGATCGTTGTTTGTTGTCAGCATTCGTCTTCCTTTCGGAACGTAATTAAAAGAATGGGCAGTAATTAGTGGAAACAGAATTCTCGTTCTTGTTCGTGCTTTCGATCCCGCTGCCCCCAAAGAACCGACCAGGAATTAAAAGACCAATTGAGGGGGTTCGCTTTCGGCCGGCGGCGTCGTTTGAGTGGGATCGTGACCTCACTTCGTGTTCCCTCAATCGACGCCAAATGAGGCGACGGCGGTTAAAAATGGCCGAAGTTTGAACAACAAGCGGCCGAAAGTTTCCGCGCCGCGAATTTCTTTTCGTTCGCTAATTAGTGCGCATTGAGCGAAGGCCCGATTTGGCCGTCGGATGACCGTAAAAGAAGGCGGTGACGCGAAACACAGCAATCGACGAGGAGTGTTTACGGTCGAGGCGAACGGAGTGCGTACGCGTGCCCCCGTTGGCCTTCACGGGGAGAACTTCTGGCGGGGCGAAGGGCGAATTATGGACTGCGGGACGGCCGGCCGGCTGACATTCGGGCGGACGGCCGCTGATTCAAGCCGCGCGCTCCCGTCCGGCCGATGAATCGCGCGCGTGGCGATGCGCAGGGTGGCCATTCGTGATCTTTCCCCCTTTTTTACCGTACGCAACGCACTCCCCATTGCTGTCGTCCTTGAATCCGCCTTCTCCAACGAACATTCCGCTCATTTCTTTCTCGCTTCCGCTTTGCTCAAAGGAATTTCGAGCATTTGCGGAACTCGTCGTAAAACTCGTGAATTCCGCCTGCTCGCGGGTTTCCGGGTCACGAACGCCGGAAGCACGACCCGCAATGTGCGTCATTCTTCTCCTGATTGCCGCCACTCGTCAACATGGCCGCTTATCACCCGCTTCCGTTCCGTTCGGTTGGGCGTCACGCGTATCGTGCGGGCGGTCGGGCGGGCGGCGCGATCAAAGAGCAGAAGAAAGTTCGCTGCCAATTCGGGGCCCCCAAATCCGCTCGAGAAGATTAGCGGAACGTCGATTTCGTGTTTGTTTTCGAATTTCGCCGCCCGGCTTCTAATCGCCCAAATGGGATTCGCCGGCAATCCGCGTGACCAAAAGTTCACCAAAGCCGACCGGCCGGCCGCCCAACAAAGCCGCGTACTGTAGAGGGCGTTGAGCCGTTCAGAGACCGCCGGCGGGGCGTGAAGAAGGCGAGTGGATCGGATTCCCGGCAAATCCGCTCTCCCGACCGGCCGCTTGTTGTTTTCGGAGGCCGCTAATCCGCCGGATGTTTGTGGAGCGGCCGCCGTTTCGTCGAGGCTCGACCGCCCCGCCGCCCCCGTTCGCCCTTCCGGAGCGAACTTGCGGCGGAATGCGGCAACGGGGAGTGGCCGGGCGTGGTCCCAATTAGCCGGAAACTTTCTGTTGATTGATTACGCAGCACGCTGACGAGAGAACATTCTTCACGACCAACGCCGGGCGGGCGGCGCTTCGCAAACGGAAGGTTCGGGTCGCAGAAAAACGTTGGTAAAAAGTGGCCGCACAGGAGCCCACCGCCGTTTTTCTCGCCGCGCGCGATCGGCCGCAACGGCGCCGAGTGAAATCAATTGAAAACGAAGCAGGGGGCCCCGATTGGAGTCGTTTTGTTCTCCGCTTTTCAAAAGACTCCACCGCTTGCTCGCCGTCACTCTTTTTTCATCGACCATCTGCAGACGCGCGGCCGCATTGCGAACGGCGCCCGTCGAGCGCGACGAGGCGCGCGTTCAAGTTCGAAAAATTCCAACGGAAAGGCGGCAGATGCGTGATTGCGACGAGCGGCGGGCAGATGGCGCGCGTCGTGTTTGCGGGTTGGCATTCGACGAAGTTTCTTTCTTCCTTTCAGCCGACTCGCGATCTTTTGGCATTTGACGCGAAGTTCTTCTTACTCTTTTTGGTGGGTGGATTGTCGTTTACCGTATTTTTTTGATTCCTTTGTCTGCGCGCCGACCACCCAAATCCGCTCGAAGAAAGTTTTGCGGCGGCTTCTCGCGATTTTTGTGTCGACGCTCGCTCGCCGCCGCCCGCGTTCATCTCGAAGATTGTTTTCGAGCCGACGGCCGGGCGACATCACCGGCGGCTCGTGAGCAGAAACCAACTCCGCGACGGCCGCCCCCGCTTTCGGCTGATTGGTTTTCGGGCGTTGCGAAAACGGCGCCGCTAATCCGCGAGCACGAAATTCGAAGCCGAAAAGGGGCTCCGAGATCTTTCGTTTTGTTTTTGGATTTTATCGTTAATCCTCTCACCGGATTACGAGCGGCATTGTAGGGCCAAACAAACAAAAAGAAGAGAAACCACTCCGCCGATCGGCCGCCAAGAACTCGCGCACCTGCCGACCGCCAAACGATCCGCCCGCCGCCCCTCTTGCGCAACGCGGCGATCCTAATTGCTCCGCTCGCCGCTCGCTGTGGGCCATCGGGTTCGGAAGTTCGGGCTTTGGCGGCAGCGGCGTCGATTAGTGAGTACACGCGAGGTGAATGAGCGTCCAGTGGGAACAAGCGGGGGTCGGTGGAGATCTTTTGGAGGAACTTCCCCGCACTTCCCCGCTCGGCCGTCTGCTTATCGTCGCTTGTGGAGTCGGCCGAGCGTTGTGCGAGACGATCGGAAGTTTTCGAGCGGGCGGCGAGTGTCGCCGAGTTTAGGCGGGATCATCCGCAAAACTTCGCTCCGTCGGCGCACTTCTCGCTAAGCGCCCACACGGCCGAGTGATAAGAAAAACGATGACGGCGGCGAGCGGGGGAAGAAGTTGGGCGAAATCGAGCGGCTTGTTGCCGATCCGCCGGAACGCGCCTCTTTTGCTCGAAAATCCGCCACTTTTTGCTCGCTTTCGGCCCCCGCACTCCTCGACGCGCTCCTTCGACCGCTCCTCTTCCGCCCGCCCGGCACGTGCACGCGGCGAGATCAAGAGCGAGCGCGTGAAATCGTTTCCGTTCGCCCTTCTCCGCATCAAACCGCCGATCGGAAGCTTATCGACCGCTTTCGGTTTGATTCGAGCCGAAGGACGGGGCACTTCCGATCGGCCGGAGGCGTTCTTCTGCTCGTTTTCCCCTTCAATCGACGCCCACCCGCTCGATGAGCCCAGCGAACGTGGTCGTCAGCTGACGCTCGAGCAGAACGGAAGTTTCGTGCACGAATCGCCGCAACCGCACGCTCGGGCGTTCGAATCGAGCGGACGGCCATCTGCGCTCGCGGCGACCTTCGGGCGGGCGACTTTGTGGCACGAACGAGAATCGACTCCATCGGGCGGCTTTCGATCAAACCGCACGAATTGCCGCAAGTGGGCGGCGGGCGGGCGGAAGCGGAGCGGAAAGAAGTGGCCGTCGAGCGGCCGCTGTTTGCTCGAGCTCCAGCATTTCGCTCCAAATTCGCGTTTGTTCAGGCGGCAGACGAGATTCGCGTCCAGAAGCCGCCCGTTTGAGCAGCGGCCGTCCGTTTGCTGCCGACGGGCGGAAGAGTGGACATGGCGACGGAATGACCACTACTTCCACGATCATACGAAAAGAAGAACAATGGCCGCCGCTCGTCGGTTTGGACAGCAGCTCGTCGTTTGGTTAGGAGACTTGCAGCCGTGCGGAGGATCGGGCTTTAAATTCGGTGGCCGGGCGGAATTCCAGCCGTTTCTGTCCACTTGTCCCTCCTTTTGTCTGGGGCATGAATGGAAGTGATTTTTGCGTTCAATCCACTCCTTTCGGGAATCCCGCTTCAAAAGGAACACGCCTTTGTGCGCGGCTTCAACTTGGCTTTCGGCGTCGCCCATCTGCCGCCCGCCCGGCCGCCGATCGGCCGCTCTTGAAGGCGGCCGGGCGGCGCGGCGGTCGATTCGAACGGCGGACGGGCGTCTTGGGCGGCGATCGGAATTCGTCGCCTCATTCGCGGCGATCGCCGCCGCAAAACAAACCGGAAATCGATCGCGAGAAGCGGACCACCACCGCGACGACTCGATTTGCATCCAATTCCAATTAGGTGCAACCTTCGGGCTCGCGTTCGAATCGTCGCCCGCCTCGTCCGATTCCCATTCCGCCCTCAATTTAATTTGCGGCTGCCGTTCGCGTCGTTCCGCTCGATTCGAATCGGCGGACACAAAGGAGCGCGCGGCGGCGGCGCACCGTAGTCGCCGACCACCCACTTGGAGGCGGGCGGACAGGTGGCTCGTCTTTCTTGCGGCCCGCGCACTCGTGTCCTCACAGCTGCCTGCCGGTCGTGCGTCACGGGAAGTGAGCCCCCACCGATGACCTCAAAAGAACGCTGCCGGGCGGCCGGCTGCACAAACCGGAAAGTTGCGGATTCCGGCGAACACGCCCGCTCGTTCGGCTTCCCTCCCGCAAGCGTTGACTTTTGATCGGTCCGGGAGTTCGGAAGGCTCATTAGTCGACCGTCGTGAATGACATCACTTTCGTTTCTTCGTTCCGACGAACGATTGCTCGCTTATCTCCAGAATTCCTCCGTTTATTGTCGTTTGCTTCCCGCCTTCCGTGCAGCGGCTTCTTGGGGGCCTCCGTGGGAATGGCGGCCGGAAAAAGTCGTCGGACATCCCGCAAACCTCTTGGCCGCCGCCCGCTTCTCGGATTTCATTGAAACTTTCATTAGAGCGCGCATTCGGACGGCCGCCGCCAAGTTTCCATGAGAAAAGTCGTTTCGGCGCCGAGTGCCGCCCGTTTTATTGTTTTCTACGGTAAACAAACGAACAAGAGGCGACTTTTGCCCCGCACGGCCCCTCTTTATCGCTCGAATTCGTCGGCCGTTTCGTCCCGCCCGGTTATCGACGGCCGACCGGCCAATTCCTCCGTGGAGCTGCTCGGGCGGCAGCGGGCAGAAGTTGGGGCAAGAGGGCGTACGGTAGGCGGGCCGCCGAAGTTCGGCGGGGATTCGTCAAACGGGCGAACTTTCGGCCGGCGGCCGCAAACCAGTGGGTTGAATAAGCGGGCCCGAGGCCGGCGGCGAACTTCCGAGCGGGCGGATTGCTCACTCGCCCGTTTTCCGCCCCTTTTCCGGTTTGCTCCTTGCGAACTCCTGATTGTTCGGCGGCTTATCGTCCCCCAATTGGGATCGCTTATCGAAGGAAGCGGAAGGCGGGGGTCGGCGAACGCGTGGGCGACGAGGAGCGGCGGCTTGGTTTCGATTCGACCAAAAAGAACGAACGAACTGTGCTCCTCCAAACGTGCAGAACGCCCTACGGATCCCCTCACCAAGCAGTCCGTTCGAGAAGTCGCGGAGAGCAGCTGATTACGAATGGCCGCAATTAACGAACGCTTCGCTTTGTTCTGCTGATCGTGAAGTTTGCGAACCGGCGGGATGACGAGGGGCGCTTGATAACGAACAAACAACTCGCTTCTCTCCGCTTTTGTTCGGGCAAACGGGTTTATTGACGTTTGGGAGACCTACATCCCGAAAGGGAGATCACTCCTTTGAGGATCGTGTGGAATGCTTGGAGCTGTCTTTGTCCCTTGATGACCGCCGTTCGAGTTTATCGCCGCGTCCCCCGCACTACGATCGACGGAGGCCGGACGGACGTCATCGCCCAACTTTTGAGCAAACTTGCTGCCCGGCCGCCCGCCCGTTCGCCCGCTTGTTTGACCACACGCCCCGCCGCTCCAAACGAAGCGATCGCCCCCGCACGAACGGAACACGCAGATTTTGTTTGTTTTCGACTTCCGCTCGTGTTGCGGCCGGCGGCTCGCTTTTCGTCATCCGCCGAGTGATGATCACGACAAACCCCTGTAAACTGCAACTCTTTCCATTCTTTTCTCTTGTTAATGATCGCTAACGGCCTCCAGAGCAGTTTTCTTGTTGTTTGCAAAGTTCGTCACCTGAAGACGGTTGTTGTGCTTTCCGACTACCGTGCGGAGGGCGCTCTAATCCGCTCGGATTTCAACAAACCGCCATCTTGGCGGCGATCTAATTAGCGAGTAGTGGGAAGCGGATGAAACCCGGCCGGCCGGAGGTGTTTGTTCGCCGGCCGCCGGCTTGTTCGCGGTTTCGCAAGCGGGCAGCCGCCTGTTGCGTGAGCGTCCGACTAATCCGAACCCCCACCGCCGAAAAGTTCTTCAGAAAGTTCCAATTTGGCCGGTCGGCGCGCGCGAGGAGGCGGGAAAGCGACAAAAATTTCCAAAAATCCGGCGATTTTGGCCGCTCATGACGTCGCGCGGGCGGGGGCGGAGATTTCGGCCGTTTTTGTTCGGCGACCGCTTCCCGCCGCCCATCTGCCGCCCGCGCTCGCCGTTTTTGGCCCCCGATTTTGTATTTCGGGCTCGAGCGCGCGACTCCAACTTCTTTCGGCGCAGCTGCCGCGTCGTCGATCGCGTCGGTCGTGATTCCGCGCGAGATTACATTTCTCGTCCCCGTTTCTCAACTTCTTTTTGGCTCGTTTCTCCTCGTCTTCCTCTCGACGTTCGTTGCAACAAGCCGCCTCCAGGAACCTCGAGTTCGCGTGTGGAAATCGTCCACCTTTCGTTGTCGATCTCCAACTCCTTCGCCCCCTCGTGGACGTCCAAAAGAATTTCGAAAAGCAATTAGCGGGCTTGTGCGGGCGCCCGTCGACTCATCGCCGCGCGTTTATGAACTCGATTTGCATTCGTCCAACTCCTGACGGCCGCGTGCGGGCCGCCGCCTCTTCGCATCAGCGTCCCTGGGCGGCCGGCGATGCTGATGAGCTCCCGTGCGGTCGAGTGGAAAACGATCGACTTCCCCGCTGGCCGCCGGCCGTCTTCCCGTCGGGCTCGTGGCGGGAATCGAGGCGCGTAAGCCGACGAAAGGCCGCTTACCGCTCGTGTTGATAACGGCGGCCGGGAAGCGTGTCGATCGTCGAAGTTTGTCGCCCGTAGGACTCCCTCGACGGCCGTCTTTTGTTCGATTTCCCGCGTACCGTAAGCGGCCTCCTCGATGGGTCGCCCGAAGCGTCGCGAACAGCGCGGCCGGCGGCTTTCATCTCGTTACGCGCGCCGTCGACCACGCCGCCCGAGAGCTCATTTGTTCGCGTCCAAAATCGCCTCTTCGTCGTGATTCCCGAATTGCATTTTGGAGTGGTTTTTTGCGGCAGGGCGGGCAGCGGAAGTGGAAACGCCAACTGCCATCCGCAAGTTGCCCTCTCGACTGGTCGGGCGGCCGGCCGGCTAATGGGCGTAATCCAAAAGTCATAAGAAAGAACAACATTCGCTCTCTTCAATGCTTCTTTCTCGGAATCGACCGTACCGCCCGGCCGCCCAATCGGCGGTCATGCATTTCGGACGGACAACTTCGCGGATTTCCAATTTCGCCCGGGCGAGAAGACAAATCGCGGGCCCATTTAGTCGGCGGGCAATGCCCATTTTTTAAATTTCGCGCAACGTTTTCCGTCCGCCGACGTCCTCGCCCGCCTTCTCCGCTTCGCCCCTTCGCCCTGCCTGTTGTTCGTGTTTGTGGAGCGCAAATGAGAAAAGGCGGCTTGTACGGCGCACAGAAAAGCGAGTTCTTTTCCACGGATTTCAGCGGCCGCCGCCCGCCCCAGCTGCGAGACGACTCGCCTCTTCGGCGGGCGCGGTCGGGCATTGGGCACAAGCGGGAACGTCCCGCCCTCCGCCGCCCCCCAAAGTTGAAGGCGGCCGGCGAGCGGCGGAGTCCCTCCCCCCACTACTTGCTCCAACTGCTGCGTACTTTTCGTCCAACCAACTCGACCGCTTCGTCCGCCGCCCACCGTACTCCCCGCCACTCCGGCGGGCGGCTGTTTCATTCGCAGATTATCAGCCCGCAGTTGTCGGTTGCCGATGACGCGTCCTCGCTGCTCACTTCTCCGCACTCCTCTCGCTCTCGATTGTTCGAGGCGGCAATCTTCGGCCGGCCGGCGCTCACTTCTCGATCGTAAACTCGGCGCGCGAGAAGTCGGGAGGCTCGACGGCCTCCTCGTTGTCCGGCCGTCTGCTGCCCGCCTCGAGCGGATTTACAGTCGTCGTCGGATTGTTTTCGAGGCGGCGAAGGGCGCAATCCGCTCGCATGACGGCCGGCCGGCCGGTCGTCCAACTTGGAGTCTCGATTCTCGCGGTTTTATTGGTTTCGCTCACACTTGTCATTTCGGCGGCCTCTTTTGGGCGTCGGCAACCGATGCTTTCGCGCGAATTTGACGTCGTTTTTACGCACTTCCGCCTTCCCTCCGTCGCTCATTCTCTTTTTGCAGCATCTCGACGGCCCTCGCCTCGTCTTCTGCTCGTGATGCTCAGCCTCTTTGGGATGCCGGAGGTCGTCGATCAGCAGCCGCCGAACGGCCTCAACGATCCGGAAGCGGCCGCCACGCCGCCGAGCAGCCTGTCGCCCTCCTCGACCGCCACTTCGGAGGTGCGCGAGGCCTCGCCGGTCGGCGGCTTGAAGCGCGAATCGACGGACGACCCGAAGGACGACGAGGACGGCGATCTCCAGCCGAAGCCCGCAAAGAGGCGCCGAAAGCCCGACAGTGAGCAGCTTCCGCTCTACCTCTCCTAATCGATGTCTTCTTTGCAGCCAAGGACATCATTCGACTGTTCGACAGCCCGGCCGACGTCTTCGAATTGCCGGTGGCCGCCGAGCAGCCGGAGCGCAACGAGCCGAAACGAGAAGAAGCGGCCGTTTCATTGATTTCGCCCACGAGCGTGACCGAAGGGCCGACGGAAATCCGCTTGAGTCCCGAGGACATCGAGCTCCTCAAGCAGCAGCATCAGCGGGAGCACGAGGCCAACAATCCTTCGTTCAACTTCAACGGAGTGCCCTACGGAACGGCCATCCGCACGATGGGTGAGTGTCTCCATTTCTTTCGTTCATTTTTTTCGCTGCTTGCAGACAACGGAAAGCTCACGTGTCCGACGCCCGGCTGCGACGGATCCGGCCATCAGACCGGCCTCTACACGCACCATCGGAGTCTGAGCGGCTGCCCTCGACGGCCGAACAAGAACACCATTCAACGTGAGTTTCTCTTCGGATTGAAGCAAGTTGGACTCCCCACTTCTTCCGTCTGCTCTTCGGTGCCGCCTTTCCCGAAAATTGCCACTTTGTTCCATTGGGAGCGGCGGGGAGTGGATTCTGCTTAATGAAACAATCCGCACGCTTATCGCGGGCGGAGCGGCCCTCCACTCGTCCAATTGGATTGAAAGCGAGGCCAAAAGTTGCCCGCGGCACACGAAAGCGAGCCGAAGGTCCTTCGGGCGGAGAAGTGCGGAAGTTCGCGGGAGATGGCCGAAGTTTGCGGCGCGCAAATCGAGCGCTCGAATTTCAAAACCGCTTCTTAAATTTCGCACTTTCGGCCGGAACTTCCGAAAGTCGCCCGAGCGGGCGGACTGTTTTGGCAGCGGGAGCGCAGATTGGAGGCCGCCGAGGCGGCGATCACGCAACTTCCGACCGGCCGACTCGCAGATGGGATCGCCGGCGCCCAAATTGCCGCGCGGCCTCCCGATCGGGCGAAAGGCGGCCGCGCGGGAGTGTCGACAGGTGGCCGACGAGCGCATGCCGTCAGCTGCGACTCCCGACTTCTCCGCGAGTTCGAATTCGATCGCATGCTCGAGAGCGGGCGGGTGCGTTTGAAGCCGCCGAAGCGGAAAGTCGAGGACCCCCGCCGTCCAATGCGCACAATCTGCTCGCTCGCCCACCTGCCCCCCGATCGACACCCGTCCGCGTGCTCATTAGGGTGATCCAACCGACGCACAACGGGCCCAACTTGACGTCCAAACAAACTTCTCCTGGGGATTAGCGGCCGGATACAATGGCCGAGTGGACGGGACGGGCAGCTGCCCCCAAATGGGCGCGCAATCGACGCGGGAATTGCGGCCGCCGAGTGCGGTTTCTCCCACGCTCAAGTTGGGCGCCGCACGTCAAGCGGCCGCGTGTTTCCGCTCGTCTGATCATCCGCTGACAACCGCCCTCGTTCTTCTCATGAACTCCCCAAGTGGCCGAGTACCGTACGCGCGTCCGTTTGATGGACGGGCCGGTGTTTGTCCAGCGCTTAATTCCGGGCCGGATTGGGGCGGAAATCAAGAGGCTGCCGGTCGGTGGGTGATCGACGGGCGGACGGAAGGAAATCCGCCGTCCTTTTTGCCCAATGGCCGACCGCCGAGGTGCGAGGCGAGTCGTGAAGAAGCGGCCGGCGTGTTTGCTTTCGGCGGCCGCCCGTTTGAGGCCGAAATTCGATCGCCGGCCGACCTGCCCGCCGCCGCCGGCCGCCATCCAATTTGTCCGCTTGTTCATTTGCGCCCTCGGGATTCACACACTCCGCCCGACGGCCGGCCGTCTTCTTCGGTTTCAAACTGCCGGCTGACTTCCGCATGCAGAAGTTCGCCATTCGATCTCGTCGTTCCCGCACCGCCCGAAAAGGACGAGCTCGTCGGCCGCCCACGACGTGAATCAAGCGGCGCAGGGCGGAAAGACGGGGCCATCCGTGGGGGGTCGGCGGGCGGCTTGTTTGCATGAGAACGACCGGTGGATTCGCAGTCGATTTGCATTCGAATGGCCGTCCGTCCGGCCGCTCGGCCCGCCGACCGTCGCCGTCGAGCGCCGAGAACTTCCCGCCGTCCGGCGTGCGCACACGAACGAACTTCAGCGGTTGGAATTACGGTCGAAATCGAAATGTGCTCATGATCTTCGGCGGTTGAATGGAAATCCCAGTGGAAATCCGTTCTTTTGTCCGCTCGGAGCCCAAATCCATTAACGACCTTTGCGCCGAACGGTTTCGTGCGATCAGGAGTTCCCGCGAAATTTGGCCCTTCGGTCGGGCGGAGAAGGGCGCGACGGACGGACGAGACGCTCGCCGGTCGCCCTTTTCGATTATGAACTCATCGGTTGGGGGCTGAATGGCGGAGGACGTCCGCTCGCTGGCCCCATTCGGCGGACAATAATCGACTCGACGCTCGCCCGAAAGTTCGCGCCCGAATGTCCCGATCGGGCGGGCGCTCGGCGGGCGTCGGAATGCGACGAGCGAGAGGACGCGCGAAATTCCAATTTGCGGTCCGAATTGCCCGTCGCCTCGCAATAACATTTGGACGGGAATAATAAGCGGAATGAGGGACAAGATTGCGTTCTGGAGTGTCCACAAATTGGGCCGCAGCTGGGGCTCGCCGAGGGGACGGCCGGCGGACGGGCGGGCCGCTCGAAGCGAGTCGGCCATTCGCCCCGGCGGCCAGCCGAAAGTTTCCATTGGCCACGACGAGCAATTTGCTTCGGGCCGAAGTTTCCGTCCCGCCGCCCGCAGCCAATGAACATCGCCGCCCCTCGTTCACGCGCAGTCCGGTCGCCGCTCGATTTGCATTCGGCTAATGGCCGCCGATCGGCACTCCGCCTGATTGATGACTGCGGGCATCTCCGACGGGCCGACAAAAGGGCGAAGAAATTTCCATGAAGCGGCGAAATGTCGTCTTCTTTGCGCCCGTCCGTCGGTGTAAAGTTGTCCATCTTCCTCGCGCCCGCACTCGCCGCATCCGCTCGCCCGCCCGGCCGTACGGTAGTCCAAAGGGCGAGTTCGAGTTCGACGGGCGCGAAATGAAGAGGAGTGCGCAAATTGGATTTGAAGAAGACGGCCGGCCGCCACAAACACCCGCACGCCACTTCGCGTTTCACAGTACGGCCCGCGGGGTTGATGGACGAGCAGAAGAAAGAAGATTAACTCGAGCACTCAACAATTCAACGAACTCACGGCTTCTTTCAGTGCTCGCCCTCCAACAGGACACCGTGCTCCACTGCCAGACTCCCGGATGCGACGGCAAGGGGCACGTGAACGCGTCTCGCAACTCCCACCGCTCGCTCTCCGGCTGCCCGATCGCCCACCGGCAGAAGTTGGCGCGCAAGTCGCTGAAGTTCCAGCAGCGGCAGGGCGGCGGCGCGTCCTCCCGCCAGTCGTCCGTCGCCTCGCCGACGACCGTCACGCCGCAGTCGCCAAAAAGCCCGCAGATGGCCGGCGGGCTGCCGGGCGGCGTCCTCAACGTGCAGAACGCGGCCGCCATCCAACGGCTGCTCGGCGGTTTCGCAATCGAGAAGCCGCCTGCCCCACCCGCGCCCGAGGAGCCGTTGGACTTGCGGCTCTCGACGGCCCAAACGAACGCCGAGGAGAATGCCGAGAACAAGCGGACGGGCGGCGGCTACTCGCTCGCCAACCTCCTCGACGCGCCGCCCAAAACGACCGAAGAGGCGGCCAAGCTGCGCCCGTTGGCCCCGCCGTTGATCGCGCCCACTTCCGTCGCCTTCCCGCTCCCGATGCAGCTCGCGATGATGGGCGGGAACGCCGAGCGGCTGCAGCAGCTCTTCGGCGAGAACGCGGCCAAGATGTTCGGTGAGTGGAGAGGAGAGTCTTTTTAAAAAAATGTAATCGGTCGCTCGTTTCAGACCCTCAAATGGCGCTGATGAACGCGAACTTCACCGGCTTCAACCAGGCCGCCCACCAACTCGGCGGTCTCTTCGCCGCGCAGCAGGCGGCGGCCGCAGCGGCCTCCTCGTTCGCCTTCTCGCCGCTCCTCTTCCCGCAGCTGCCGACGACCACGACGGCCGCCGCGCCCAACCTGGCCGCCCTGATCGCCTCCTTCGGGAAGCCGAAGGCCGACGAAAAGCAGCCGCCCGTCCCGCCGCAAGTGGCCCCCGCCTTCGACCTCTCGCAGTTCTTCCAAATCGGCAAGCAATCCAGCGGATGATCGCCGCCCCGAGCGCAAATTCCATCGAGATTCTCGTCCTTCCACCAAAAGCATCTTCTTTCTTCGATCCACGTACTCATGTTCCTAGCGTCCTCCCGCCTTTAGCATCCCGGATGTACATTCCTTTTCGCCATTCGTCCCTCCGTTCCAGACGCCAAAGTGTTCTCGCGGATCTTCAGCCCACTTGTTTCGTTTCGCCCGTGATCCCCGCAGTGTGTCTCCCGTTTCCTTCTTGATGCAATCCGACCAATAAACCTTCGATCCAACAGTCCGCTGCGGACAAAGGCGGAAAGTTGCGCAAGGGCGCGCGCAGATGCCTTTCGGCCACCTGCCGCCCTTCAGAGCGGAAGCCGACGGACGGTTCGGAGTTGTGAGCGGTCCGAACATCTGCCCCCTTGTTGGAACTTATTGCCGCGATGAATGGCGGTTGAAGGACGAACGGCGGAGATTTGTGGATGGAGGGGACCGTCGAGTTCGTTGGAATCTCCAAGTGGAAACAAAAAGAAACAAGCGACTTCCCACCCACTCCTTTCGGCATTCCGACCGCCCGCCCGTCGGCGACCTTCACGTTCGACGCGAAGTTGCCGCTCGCTGATTGCGGCGACGGCGTGGAGCTGCCGGCAGATCGGCGCGGATCGTTGCGGAATTCTCGAATGCTCCTGTGTGTCTGTTGGAGAACGAGCAAACGGCGATGGCAAGGCTTGAAATGAGTTTCTGGCCGCGTCTTCACCGGCACTCGCTGTTTAAGGAGAGTGTTTATTGTTGCTCGCTCCGTGAGGTTGTCTTTTCGGGTCTTCAAGAACTCGACAAGGCGCACTGTTGCGGTTGTTGGCTTGGAACAGAAGCGTTCGGCCTTCTCTTGTCAATGTAATTGTTGCACTTTTCTTCCGTCATTCCCGTTGGGTTCGAATTCCCGTTTCGATAAGTCGGGAGTCGGCGGAACGAAACGGCGCCGATCGCCGTCGCCGCTGCAAATTTTACGAAAATTCCGCGCGCTCTTTTCACTTTCGCTCGAATCCGCCGCCCGAATCACCCGAAGCGAGCGGCGAGCGGGCGGGCGGCGATCACGACTTGCGGCGAGGCGGCTTGTCACCCACCGGTCGCCCACTCGCCATCTCCCCTTCGTTCTTGCGGGTCATCGAGAGCGGCGAGCGGAGTGATCGCGAGCTTTAGCCGCCGATTATCACCCGCGCGCCCACCTTTACGTTTCTTCCGCCCGCTTTTAGTCGAAACCCTCCGGCCGGCCAACCGCAAACAAAGCGGCCGATGGCCAGTGGTGGGCCGCGAGTTCGCTGATTCTTCCCGATTGTCCGCTTTCTTCGTTTCGCATCAGAATGGACGCGGAGATGGGCGAAGAACACGACGGAAGGTACGTGCACTCACTACCCCTTCCTCGCTATTTGATCTCTTGAAGTGAGTTTGGAGCGAGGAGTCGACTGGAGTCGTGCACGAGCGGGATCGAGCAGCTGGACGCCCTCCGCCTCAAACACAAGCTGCTGATGGAACAACTCCGCCGCGACTACCCCTCGATGAGCTCGTTGATTCGCGACCTGACCGGCGAGGACTCGGCCGAAGATCCCGTGGCCGGCGAGTGCAATTCGGGCGGCAGCGACACGCCCAGCCACCGCACGTGCACGTCGGCGGATAGCGGCTACGCACCAGAGAAGCCGCTGAACTCGGCAGTCGATCGGTCGGTCCGCCCACTGGAAGCTCCCAACCGTTCGTTCGTTTAGACCGATGAACTACTCAACTTTTCGCAAGTTGTCGTTGGAAGAGCGCCAGCAGAACGGGCGGAAGAACGCGACCTCCAGTGCGCACATCGTGGAGGCGACGCTCAAGAGTTTGACGACCGGCAGCCGTCGAGCGGAGAGCACGGCGGAAAGCGAGCAGCCGAACGGGACGAGGACGTGGTCCCGACTGCGCAAGGTCGGCCGGGGACTCGTCGATCGTCCTCGCTCGTGCTACGGCTCCACCGGCAGCGGCGAGGCGGAGGCCGCTCGACCGGCCAGTTTAATCGCGACGAACGGGCGCAATCAACAGTTCCTCGACTCGGCCGCCTTTGCGAAGCTCACTCCACCGCCGTTGGTCCGCAAGTTCAACTCGGAGCAGGCGAACGGGCGGACGGCGAAGCCCGAGGCGCTGCCGCTCGTACACGTCCGTCCGATGCCCCAGCGGGAGCAGTCGACGTTGATCGGAGCGCCGAAGAAGCTGAACGGCCCGCCCGTCCAACGCGCTCAACTCCGCCAGCTCGTGACACCGCCGGTCCTCCGCCGCAAGCCCTCTGAACCGCCGGACAACTCGCCGTTGAGTTGGCAGTCGGCCGCCGCCGAACTCCGAGCGGCCGGCCGGCGGGGCGACGAGCCGAAGACGCCGCCGATGCGCGGCCCCTTCCTCTCCAGCGAGATGCAATCATCTCGTCTTGAGTCCGTTTCTTGCTGCCTCACTCAAGGACTGATTGCTCACTTTCAGCCGCTGGAAGAAGAACGTGGCTCCCGTGGCTCCGATGCCCCAAAAGGCGGCCGTTTCGTCGCGTTTCCCGTCCGGCTGCACAACGTTCCCCTCCGCGCTTTCTCGCAAATCCGCGCTCGTCGGCACGGCCACTCTCTCGAAGGCCCCGCAAGCCCACCCGCCGCCCACGACGTACACCTCCTCTTGCTCGATCGCTCTCAGTACGCCTCCACGGAGCCCCGACCGGCCGCTCGTTTCGAACCGCCGGCCGCGTCAGTGGAACAAATCGGAGAAGATGTGATTATTCCGTGTAATGAACGAATAAACTAATAACTGGGTAGTCAAACGGTTAGAGGGGGTCCTGTTCAATGCTCGTCGTGCTCGTTGCCGTTGCCCTCGGGGATCGCAACGGCCGGCTTCACGACGTTCCGTTTGGGCACAACGTTTGTGTGGGTCGCCTTGAAGTGGTGCTCCGGATGCTCGTAGTTGCGGGGATTGTGGTAAAGCGAAATCTTGCGATCACGATCCTCCGGCGACGTCCGCCGTTCGTAGGCAGCGGCCAGCTCTTCCAACGAGACTGAAAAGAAGGCTTGAAACGAGAGCAATCCGAGTGAACACACGTTCTCCTTTATTGCTGATCTTCCGGGAGCGCTTGGCGGGATCGTTGTTGTTGTTCAAGTAGACGTGCGTCTTCACGTTCTCCAGCTCGTCCCAGCCTGCAATCGCCAAACGCTCACTCGGTGCACTTGTTAGGAAGATTACCGTGACCGTACGCATGGAGTGGATAAGCGCTCTCCCCATGCAAATAGAGATCGAGGCCTCAACCAGCAACAATCAATGAGAGGAGAATTAGAAGGCGTACCTTTGACCTCGACTTCCGGCGAAACCCGCAGCTTCCCGGTCTTCTTTAGCAAACCGAACAACAAGACGGAGGTCAGGAAGGACCACGCGAAGATCGCGATTGTGCACACGATTGTCCACAAGAGTTGCTGAACTAAATGACTTGAAAGAAGCTTTCTCGTCATTCACTCACGATCATGGCGACGTTCAGCGGGTGGGCGGAGGGGCCGAAGATCGCCTGGTGGATTCCGTAGACGAGGCCCTCGTTCGTGAACAACGCCGCCCCGATCAATCCGGTCACTCCTCCGCCCAAGTGGACGGGAGCCGCTTCAAGCGGGTCGTCGATCTTCAACGTGATCAACAGCTGGGCGAGGGCGAGGTAAAGGAAAGAAGCGAGTGTTCCGACTACAATGGCGGCCGCAGGGAGCATGCTGAACTTCGATTAAAAGAGAAAGAACGAAGGAGTTGGCTTACTTGTTGCAGCCGGCGCACGCGGCGACCATTCCGGCGAGCACGGCGTTGATGGCGAACAAAAGGGTCACTTTTTTGCGCCGAACATAGTACACGATCAGCGTGGTGAAGCCGGCCGACGCCCCCGCCGTAATCGAGTTGACCATCGCCAACGCAACGATTTTGCCCGACCCGTGGGCCACGATGTCCGCTTGACTGCCGCCGTTGAACGCCAAAAAGCAGAACATCAGCAGGAATCCGCCCAGAGCAGCGAACTGAAAGCAACCGCTCCTTTGTTTTTCCTTCTGTGATGCTTACGGGCACGGAATGGCCTTGGATCTCGACGCTGGGCTCTTCACTGGATTTTGGGAAACGGCCGATGCGCGGACCCATGATGTAGGCGGCAACAAGCGAGATCGTTCCTCCGCACACGTGGACCTAACGAATGACAGTTGAACTTGCTGCTTCTTTTACGCTAAAACTGACCATCCCACTGCCAGCAAAGTCCACGTACTTCGCGTGAACGCCGTTGATCGTGATCCCCGCCGCCATCCAGCCGTTCGAGTGCCAACCCCAGTGGACCACGATCGGATAGACGATAGCTGAAAAGCACCGCCTGTTGCTTGATGAAAGGATGCTGGAGAACGAACAGGAGATGACCAGGCAATAGACGATGTAAGCGAGGAATTGCGTCCGTTCGGCCACCGCACCGCTCACAATGGTTGCTGCCGTTGCTGCGAAGACGAACTGGAAGAAGAAGCGCGGGTAGTCCTCCTGCCCGATCAGAAAGAACTCCGAGCCGCCGACGAACGGGTCGAGGAGTCCGACGGGGTTGTGGCCGTAGGCGAGCGCCCAGCCGATCGCCCAGTAGGACAGGATGGCGATGCAGGAGTCAAGGAGATTTTCTGAAATCCTTAATCAAGAAAGGATTGAAGTGATCGACTAACTGATCAAGATGTTCGTCGTGTTTTTCGACCGGACGGCTCCTGCCTCGAGGAAGGCGAATCCGCATTGCATGAGGAAGATGATGAGGGCCATCGTGACGAGGAAGAACGCGTTGTTGTTCTCGGCCATGTCCTCGCTGACCGTCCGCAGGGCGCCCTTCAGCAGCGCCACTTCGGCCGTCAGGTTGGCGATCAGCGCCGAGTTCACGTCCGATTTGGCCATCGCGCCTGAATGCGGAGAGGTCAATGGAATCTTTGAAAGAGAAAGCAGAAGAACGATCGGCAGTCGATCTTTCGGCTGCCCGGTCGATCGCCGCGGTCACGATCCGCCGACCGCCCGTCAACTCGAATGTTTCAACCGGCCGGGCGTTCGGGGGACGGCGAGCTCCCCGCGCGCATCCGTCCGTTTTGTAAAATTCCGCCGGTCGCCGCGGGAACCTCGATTTTCCCAGAACGGGCGCCTTCTCACACTCACGCCCCCTCCGCCGCCGCCATCAAAAATGAAGGCAATTCATCAAACCGCCACTCTCGCCTCCACTTGTTCGTAATAAGCGGCCGGCCCTCTCCCGCTTTACACTTCGGGCAGTAAACGGACGATCGAAATGTTCGTCTTGATCTTCGGTGCGCTTCACTGTTTGTCGTCCATTTGACGACAAATTCGTGTGATCCGCGGGTTCGAATACAAACTAGACGGCCATCAAGAACGATGTTTGTGAGCAGGGGAGCGGCAAGTGCACGTGTCAACGGCGTGGACAAACACGAAGATTTGCATGAACGACAGAGGAATCGAGGAAAGCAAGGTCCCTTCCCGCGAGCAGTCCGAGTGTTCATTTGCGTCTTTTTCATTCGAGCGGCCAGTCGGACGAACGAAATGAGCACTCCGCAACGAAAATCGTGAGTCCGCCGCTTGTCTGTTCACCGATCGCCCGCCTTCAGAAGCCCGAACCGCAGCTTCCGCTCGACGAACGCGTCGAGCTCCGAGTGGAGCGTGCAGCAGTCGGGGGAGCTCTTCTTCTGGCCGGCGGTCGGCGTGCTGCTCACCGCGGGCCTCGCGAATCTCGTGCTCTCGGCCGTGGGCGGCGTGGCGGGCGGCGTGCTGGGGCTCGCGGCGGCCGCCCTCCTGCTCGAGTGGACGAACCTCCACAGCGACAAGCTGACCCGCCGCGAAGTGAGTGGCCGTCCAGCACGCACGTGATCGTCCTGCTTGCAGCGGACCTTCTTCGACGAGACCAACATCCTCGCCACGTCGGAGGCCTTCGAGTTCAACCTCGGGCCCGTGCTGGAGGACACGACGCCCGGCGGCTCGGGCGGCTGCTGCGGCGCGTACCCCCGCCCGCCCACCGGCCTCATCTCGTCGCTCTTCCGCGACCAGCAAGAGGAAGAAATGCAGAAGGTAAGTCCCCTCCCTATCCCTTTCATTCTCCCCGTTTCTTTCAGTTCTACCGCGAGCACTACGGGAACGTGTATTCGTCTGCTAAGCGGGTCGCCGACGAGCAGAAGGCGGTGGGCGCTGGCGAGCAGAAGAACAAGCAGGCGTGAGGTCACCGTTCGAGTGCGATCAATAAACAGTCGTCTTTATCTCGTTTATTAATTCGAGTAGTGCAAGAGGAAGAGGGAACGCTAGGCGAGTCCGTAGCCGACCAACGAGCCGCCGATGAAGCCGCTGAAGAGGTAGCCGTTCCGGCCGAGGAAGTCGTCCACCTGAACGGGCGGCACCACAAATAATTCCATGAATGAGAGGGGACTCACCTCTCGGTTGGACGGGAGGGCCGTCTGGCCGCCGATCTGCCGCTTCAGGCGGGCGCCGAGGCCGTCGAGGTCGCGCTGCAGGCGGCCGCGGTCGAACTTCAGGTAGCCGCGGTAGTTGAGGAACTGCAGCGGGAGAGTGAACGAATAGAACTCCAGAGATTCGAGGGGACTCACTTGGATCAGGACGAACGAGCAGCCGGCGACGAGGGCGCAGAACTTGGACAGCCGCGTGCAGAAGTAGGAGGTCGTGCTGCAAGTGAGTGGACGAAGAGATGAACGGAGGATTCAAAGGCGAACTCACAAGCCGACGGCCCCGCCGGTCGCGATCTGCACGTGGACCGGCTGGCGCTGGATGTGGCGGAAGAAGCGGGCGAGGCGGTCCAGCGCCCGCGCCAGCACGTTGCCCTCGGACGGCAGGTCGGCCGGCATCAACTCGTGGATCTTCTCCATTGATTGCTTGCCCCAATTCTCTTTGATTCGATCGGATTCTTTCGGGAAGACGCCGCAGAGTCCGGCGGCCAACTCTCCCACTCGACGAGGTCAACTCTTTGCTGTTTATTCGGGAGGGCGGCGGTCAATAGAGCGTGTGCTCGTGGGCGCCCTGCGCGGGGTGCTCGGCCATGCCCGCGCCCAGCTGGCGTGCGATCTTCTTGAACGAGGGCCGGTCCTTGGGCTCCACGTGCCATTGCTTCGCGCGCCAAGGTTTCCAGCAACCACCCACCCCAGTTTCTTTCCCAGCAAAGAATTGAGCGATGGACACACAAGTGGATTGGAGATCAGTTCATTCGTTCACAGGACAGGACAAGAGGGAGGAGTAAGTGATCGTTCAGGACTGCTGGCCGCTGCCGCTGTTGCTGCCGACCGGGCGCACGTAGAGCTCGTAGTGGAGGCGCTGCGGGCGACCGTCGATGTGCACGTCGACCTCGAAGGTGACGCGACCGTCGGGGCCGTTGCGGACGTCTGAAAGTGAGAGGTGAGGGCGGAAGGAGGTCGAGGGGAACTCACTGGTGGCGGTGCCCGTCGAGCGGGAGCTGCGGCGGCGGGTGGTGCGTCCGTAGCTGCGGTTCGTGCGGCCCATCGAGCGCGAGACGCCTCCGCGACGAATGCGGGAGTTCTTCGCCGTTCCGCCGCTGGAGACGAAGCGGCCGAGCTCGTCGCGCGGTCGGTTCTTCGCGGCCTCCTGGCGGGCGACCGACACGCCGCGGCTGCTGCGGCGGCGGTTGTTCGCACGGGAGCGCGTCCGCGTGCGGCGGGGCGCCGAGGTCGACGAGTTCGCCGACTCGTTGCCCGAATCGTCGGAACGAGCGTACTGCAAGGCGGAAGGGTCAGGAGGGGAAGAAGGCGGGGACCTCACCGAGCGGCTGGCCATCGGGATCAGTCGGGAGGGAGCGAGGAAGGAGAGCCGGCACGCGAAACCGCCGACCGCTCGTTCGTTCGCCTTTTATACCCCCCCCCCCGACCAATGGGATTTGCATGAGGATTTGTTTACCAAAACAATGCGCAACACGATGTGCTTGTTTGTTGTTATTCGGTGTCGACGATGTGGTTGTCTGGACGTCAACTGCCCACCGGCCAAGCGAATGTTCTCAGCGTTCGCTCGGTTACTTCGCTAAAGAAATGCCACTCGATGATCGGATACTCCGTCTCTTCGCCAATTTCGAGGCGTTTCACAAGGGCCTTGCGCGTTCTGGATCTCATCGGTCGATTGCTTTCAATCGACGATGGACGCCGCAAAGAAGCCTGAAATTGAAGCGACTGGCAGGAAGGAGGCTGCGGAAGAGGAGAAGGCCCGTTTGGTCAAAAAGGCGCGTCGGAAGGTCGTGGACACGATCACGCACCTCGTGGACACCGTCGAAGAATACGAGCTGTTGGAGAAGGTGAGCAACCGTTCATTCTTCTTTATCCCTTCCTTATCCTTCAGCTGCACGTGCTGGACGCGGGCTCGTGGGACGAGGTGATCGAAGAGCGGTACCTGGCGAGCAGCTGCGGTTTCCCCACCTGCTCGCGGCAGGTTCTCGTCCAGAACACGACCGGGCGGCGTTTCCGAATCGATCGGAGAGAGAAGAAGGTTCGTCCACTTCCTTCCGACCATTAGATCCGTCGTCTGCCTTCAGGTGTACACGGCCCTTCCACTGTGGGAGAAGTTCTGCTCGACCGCGTGCTACGAGCGCTCGTGCCATGTGCAGGGGCAGCTGTACGAAGAGCCGCTGTGGTTCTCGCTGGAGAGGAAGCAGCGGGCGTACGACCTGGACGTAGGCGAGGGCACGCGGCCGCCCCGCAAGCCGGAGGAGATTTTCGTCGACCAAGCGGACCGCCTGCTTGTCACTCGGCTCAACGAAATGAAGATCGCCGACAGCTTCGCGGAGGACGAGGAGCAGAAGGTGGGCGCTCTTCCCGCTTCTTTCCACTTCGTTCTTCAGGAAGACGAGGAGCTGGACGCGAATCGGGAGGACGAGGAGTTCCTCAACGAAATCCGCTCGTTCGTCTCGTCCGTCTCCCAAATGAGCGCCCGCTCCAAGGCGAGCATGATGGGCGTGCCGTCGGGCGGCCGCTCCGTCCCATCTGCTGGGAAGCCGGCGGCCAAGCGCGTGGAGCAGCCGAAGGAATCGAACGAGAATCCCGCACCGCCGACCGACGACTCCGAGCCGAAGGACGAGGAGAAAGTAGGCGATCGATTTCGTTCAATTATTTATTCTCTGCTGCTCGCTTTAGGTCGAACTTCCCGCATCTCCCGCGAGCAAACCCTCCGATTCGGGCGACAAACCGCCGAGTCCCGCCGTCCAGTGGACCAAACCCAACCCGAACAAGTTCTCTCGGAAGGAGGTGGACGAGAAGCTCGCAAAACTGCGGGCCAAGTACGGCCAGAAGCAGCAGCAGAAGAAGCCCGAACTGATCGAGGCGCCGCCCATGAGCGCGGAGAAGGCGGCCAAACTGAGCGAAGACATGCGTTGATTGTTCTTTCCACTCACTTTTACTCGTTATAAACACACTCCTTCCTTTGGTTCGAACTGCTTTTATTCAACAGTCGATTAGTCGGTCGGGATACAAACAAGAGGAAAGCTGATCGTGTGAGGAATTGGAGCGAATGACACAAGAAAGGATTGAGAGGGAGCTTCAGGCCTTGAACACGAGGACGGCAAGAACGATGGCGGCGGTGAGGGCGAAGATTGCGAAGATGGCGTAGATGATCGAAGTGATGAAGCGGTAGCGGGTGCTGTGCGACTGGTGGTTCCTGTAATCGAACAGTCAAACTCTTCCTTTGCTTCTTCCACTTGCTGGTAGTAGTAGCCGTCGCTCGTAGTAGTTAAAGCCGAAGGAATCCCTTGTCGTCGGGGTACTCAGGCAGATTCAACTGGTACTTCTCGGCGAGCTCATCGGGGACGAAGCGGCCGCCGAGGAAGTGGTTCCTCCCCGTGAAGTGGCGGGCGCACTTCTTCGGGGCGGTCAGCGAGATCAGCGTTTCGGGCGCCAAGTTCACGATCCCATCGATCGGCCCGTTCTCCACGTCCCAGCCTGCAAAGACGAGCAGAATACAATCGAAGGGAGGCTGGAGGGAACGAACCCGAAGGGATGTCGATGGAGACGATCGGCACGCCGCTGTTGGCGACGCGCTCGAGGATCTCGCCGAACGGCACGCGGAGCGGCGGCTTGAACGAGAAGCCGAAGATCCCGTCCAGGATGACGTCGAACCGGCTGCCCAGGTCGGCGGGTAGCTCCTCGACGATCTCGATGTCCATTTTGGTCGCTTGGGTGACCAGTCGGCCCATCAGCTCGTTCTTCGACTTCTTCGGGTACAAAATGGTCGGTTGGAACCCCTGGCAGCATGGAATGAACAGGGAACAGAAAGGACGCACTCACGAACAGCTTCAGGTGGCGAGAGGCGACGATCGCGTCTGAAAGACCAAAGGTGAACGTTCGGTTGCTGTCCTTGCGTTCAGACCTCCCCCGTTGTTGCCCGGACCGACGAGAGCAAGGACACGGCTTCCTGCAAACCCAATCACTTACAATCACAGCAAACAGGAAGCGAACAGACCTTTTTTGTACGCAGAATAGACGGCTTGAGCGCACGAGAGGCCGGCGAGTTCCATCAGCTGCTCCACGCTGAAGCCGTAGGTCGAAAAGAGCTCCTTGTAGATGTTCGTCGCCTCCTGCTGCCTGAAATCCACCGATCAATGTGCCGAGCAAAGGGAAAACGAACGCGAGGAGTTTGATTGGGGCCATCGGGCGGGCTAAAAAGCAAACAATCCTAAGCATAAGTCGAAACAGAAAGAACTCACCGGGTACGAACCACTTCCACGTCTTTTGGACCAACTCGATCACTCCGAAGATCTTTTGAAAGATTAATCCGAGAAGAACTCCCAAGGCCGCGAACGACCCGTTCCACGGAAATCGAAAGAGCAAAGTCGATTCTACTAGACGGTTCGCGAACGGCATCCAAATCGACTTTTACGATTTACCGCGCTCGGAAAGCAAAAAGTAGGAGCTTTTTACAGTTCGTGGACTTTGTGTAGAGGTGCAGTGAGGTTGCTCGTAAATTTGAAGAAAATACCTCCGTTCTAGTGCTCTGCATTTTTCTTTCCAATGAGATACACTGTGCACGCCGCCCAAATGCAGTGGAAAATCAGGGGTTTTCACCGCTCGACGCGTCTCCGTGCAAATAGCGAAAATGAGCGGCGGCGAAGGGTTACGTTCAAGTCGTCCGCTGAACGAAAGCCTTGGCCTTCGGACACGCGTAGCTGCCGAGGGTCAAGTCGACGCGCGTTGCAACCGGTCGCAATCGAGAGAGCAAGTTCGATTCTACCAAACGGCTCGCGGGCAACATCGAAATCAACGGTTTTCTCTGTTTTCTCGTGTCCGCAAGTCCAAAGGTAGGATTTTTGCCTTCGTTTGAGAAATTGTTGATGTAAGTCGTTCAAATTACGAACTTCTGCAAAAAGTGCGTTAGGGGGGGGGGGTAACGCACTTTTTGCAGCCATGCAAGATTTTCGTTCACAAATTTTGCATCTGCAAGAAATCGTAACGAATTTTTGCAGCCGCACGATTTGCGTTCGGAATCCTTGCATCTGCAAAAATTCGTTACGATTTTTTGCAGCCGTCGGATTTTCGTTCCGGATTTTTGCAGTTGCAAAAAATCGTTACGAATTTTTGCAGATGTCGGATTTCCGTTCACAAATCGTGCATGATGTCAGATTTGCGTTCGCAATACTTGTAAAGGTCAACTTTGTGTTCTCGATTTGTGCAGATGCAAAATTCATGAACGCGAAATTTGCAGTGCTCAAATCGTGAACGCCAATCGAACATCGTGCAAGAATCGTGAACGCAAATGTTGCAAAAATCACTGATTTTCGCTCAAAAACGGCCAAATTTCGATGAATTTACTCGAAATCTGCAACATTTCTGTTCACAATTCTTGCAGATTGTCGGTTTTCGTAACGATTTTTTGCAGCTGTAAAAGTTGCCAACGCAATTTGTGCATCTGCAAAATTCGTGAACACAAAACGTGCATCTGCAAGAATCATGTTCACGATTCTTGCAATGCACAAAACGCGAACGCAAACTTGACATCTGCAAGAAACCGGAACGAAAACCCGACATCTGCAAAAAATCGTTACGATTTTTTGCAGATGCAAGAATTTGGAACGAAAATTCGACGACTGCAAAAAATCGTAACGAATTTTTGCAGCTGCACACTTTGCGTTACGATTTTTTGCAAATGCACGATTTGCGTTGCGATTTTCGACATCGGCTGCAAAAAGTGCGTTACCCCCCCCCCCCCCTAACGCACTTTTTGCAGAAGTTCGTAATTTGAACGACTTATGTGCTGCGGCGGAAGAAATATTTAGTCAAACGTGCAGACGTCAGAGGTGTTCAGCGTTCTTTGCTCTATTGTTTGAGGTACAGTTAACTTTATGTCGTCCATTCCTTGCCTCGGTATCAATCGCCGAAGCTTGAACAACGCGCGATTTCCGAACACCTTTTGTATTTCTCGCTTCGCTGCGGAGCCGGCAGAATTTTTACGCAAACGCACGGACGTCAGGGTTGTTCAGCGTTTTCTCCCCTTTCTTGTGAGTTTTATCCGATCACATTTGATGCACTTCCTGGACCGCTATTAAGCGTAGAAGGTATCCAAACCGTCCCGATTTTCGGCGCCTCAATTTTCCGTTATTTAGCGTCGATTTGCAGCAGAAGAGACACTTTTTTGATGAAATCAACCCCGCAGAATCCAAATCCGCCGTCGGGTTTGCAAACGGAATCAAAGACGTCGCGCAAGACTTGTTCAGTCGACCTGCTCGTGAGAAACGAAGAGCCGTAGCGCCCAAATCCGCCTCTCATCTTCGTTTTCGCCCGCGAGCCGCTGAGCGCTGAAACCACCGGTTTTTGGGCGGCGTGCACTGTGCTGCATTTCAGTCGTAATTGACACGATACTTTGAGTCATGAAACCGATTTCAACTATTAGCGCCGTATTCATCCGTTATTTCGGTCGGTTTTAGATAGAAACGGCGTTTTTCTGATCGAATCAATTACGTAGAATCTAAATCTGGCCTTCGTTTTGCGAAAAAACGAAAGCGTGGCACAAGATTTAACCCGTTGACTTTTGAGCATAACACCACTGCACCGAAGTACCCGCTCCTTCTCTTTTTGCCGCACACCTGCAAAGCGGTAAAACGTGCGGTTTGCGGAATGGCGTGCTGTTGGTTCTTAATACCCGCAGACATCGACGCGTCTATTAAACGATGGAAAGTCGGCAATTAGAAAAGCGCCAAATCGGTCAATGAAATGAACTAAGGGTGAGCACAGCAAACGTGTAGCCGTTAAATTTGGCGAAACCCACCTTATGGTACACGTTATTGCTCCATCTAATTTTTTTCAAGACGTTCCACAGTAAGGCGGCAGTTCCAAGAGCTCCACTAAGAATCCATAGATTATTCCAATCCTGTAATTAAGAAGCTAAATGGCTTAAGGGCTTTCGCTATAAGTGGACGTTGATTTGATATGTTTATTGTGCTCAATGAGCTTTTTATCGGGTGCAGCTTACTCAAAATCAGAAACGACGATGTTCCGTTCACTCGGTTTGAAGTTAGAAATCCCATTACAGTCAAAAGCTTAATTTAAGCTCCCGTGAATCAATTATTGTCTCTAAAAATTGGAGGGTGGCGGCTAAAAATCAATGCGTGGGCTTTCTAATCAAGTTAATGGTTGGTTGTTCCTTTCGCTTTTCGCGTAATTCCTTCGTGCCCATAAACTTAGAATTGACTGGTTTTGTGCGATTGGACGTCTCCTCTGGCTGCTCGGCGATCGTGGAGCGCGTGTGGATGACGGCCGTCTTGTGCACCTCTTCCGTCGGCTGCTCGACTTCGACCTTCGGAGGGAGGCCGTACGGAACGTCCCGCACATTCTCCACTTGCTCGCGCAAAGGAGACGACGAGAACTCGTGCGGATGAAGCGCCTCGTAATCGTCGTCGTAGGCCGCCTCGATCGATGGATAGTGGACGTCTTCGTGCTTCTCCTTCCGCTTCAGGAAACCGAACAGGCTGCGATGCTCGTCGGTGGGCGACTTCGCTTCTTCGGGCTGCTCGACGAGTTCGGAGCGGACGTGCAGCTGGGCGGTCTTCTTGCTCTCCGGCTGCTCCTCCAGCGCCTGAGTTCGCGGAGGGATGGGGCTCTTGGCTCGAGTAGGGTAGGCGACGTCCTCGTGCACGTGATCGACGCTCTCGCGGATCGGAACGCCCGGGAGTTCTTCGGGCCGCAGCTCGTCCTGCGGGCCCTCGAAGCGGGCGGGGCGGGCGGGTAGCGATCGTCGGCTTCCTTCCGGCCGAACCATCCGAACGAGCGGGATCGTCCTTCTTTACGCTCGTGCTCGGGCGCTTCGACGGTCGTCCTCGACTTCAGGCGGATGTGGGCCGTCGATTTCGAGAGGACTTCGGCGCTCGTCGATTGGATCTCCGCCTCTTTCGGCCGTTCGATCGAACGGCGATTTGTGCACGTGATCCACGGGTTCGCGCAGAGGAGAAGCGGCGAGTTCCGAAGGGCGGAGTTCGTCCAACAGGCCCTCAAAGCGGTCGGAGGGCGGCGGGTAGGAAGACGGCGGATGGCGGCCGGCTTTCGACTTGCGAGCGGCCTTCTTCGGCTTGGACGGCTGCTCGATTACTCGCGACTCACGACCAAGTGGGCGGTTCGCTTCCGTTCGGCGGCGGCCTCTTCTTTGTCCGCCGGTTGGAGCGGGACGGCCGGCGGGTAGTCGAAGTCGTAGAGCTCGACGAGATCGCGGAGTGGTGAGGCGACGAGCTCTTCGGTCTTTCGCTCGTCGGCCAGTTGGCCCTCGAAGCGCTCGCTGACGGTCGGGTAGCCGACCAGCGAGTGATGGAGGGCACAGTCGATTCCATTTCCCAGACGGAAGAGATCCTCGCCCATTTTCAGTTGATTGGATGCCCAAACTGTGAGCGGATGCCCTAACTTCTTTGAAATGCCCAAAATGCTGTGAGATGCTAATCGGCAATTCGGCACCTTTAGCTTCCAAAAATCCAAAGTTTCCAGCCAAATCCTCGAGTTGTTAATAACTGAAAGCTTACGTTTTTTGTGCCTTCTTGAAGTGCCGTGAGCTTTCGGTCGACCTCCACGAGTTGATCCTTGGTGGCCACCTCCTGCCACTCGTTGGAGGGCGTGCGGATGCCGGCGAGGCCGTTCGTCTCGTGGATCAGGAAGTTCTTGATCTGAAGAACGAGGAGTGGTCATTCACGTAGGGGAAAGAGCGAACGCACCTCCTCCGTGTCGTAGTTGCCGTCGTACTTGTACTCCTTCGGGTCGAAGATGTTGTGGAAGAGTCGGGGCACGTAGACGACGATGTCGTCCGTGTAACCGGCCTTCTTGAGGACTTCCTCGTTGGTCGTGTAGCCGAAGCGGAAGCGATCGCGCTCGGTGTCGGCGACCTTGAGGAAGGAGTCCTTCAGCTTGCTCTCGCTCTCGAAGAATCCGACGACGGCCGACTCGTCCCGGTTGACGAACTTCTCCAAGTCCTCCACGGTCTCGAGTTTCTTGACCGACGGACCGGCCTGAACGCGCATGAACCTGCAGATAAAGGAGTGAATGGCGGGAGAGTAGGGCCACCCACTTGACGATTCCATCCGCTCCAAAAGGGCCGTGGTAGTCGGCGGAGAACTCGCCCTTGCGGAAGATCTTGAGCGTCGGGTAGCCGCCCACGCCGTGCTTCTGGCAGAGGTCCTTCTCGGCGTCGCAATCGACCTGCAAGCCCGCGGTCAGCAGGAGGAAGAAGAGCGAACACTCACGTTGATGAGGGCGATGGGCGGGTCGTTGGACTTCAACTTGGTTGCGGCCTTCTCGTACTCGGGGGCTGAAAGCGGGCGGATTGTTCGGTTGACCGTACGATCGGCCACTCACCCAGCCGCTTGCAGGGTTCGCACCACGGGGCGAAGAACTCGACCAGCGCGATGTCGTGGTCGGCGATCTTCGAGTCCCAGACGCTTTCGGTCAGCGAGACCACGTCGCTGGCGCCCACTCCGGCGGAGAGAAACGCAAGGACGAAGACAACCGCCCATTTCAAGTTTGGCGTTTCTAGAACAAGCAGGCAATTTGTGAGGGGCATGAAGTTGTGAGGACTCACGGAAGACCTTTTTGCGCGATTCCCGCAGCTTCTTGAACTGGTTGTTCGAGTCGCGGATCAACTTCTGCCGCTCGGCCTGCGCATTGTCTGAACGAAACGCGTGGATTGGAGGAAAGCGGGCGGAGGAAACGAACCCAATCCGCGGTCGGCGTTCGCGCACAATCCGCGGAGGTCGAATTCGATCGCGTGGTTCGGCGGGAGCAACTCGACCGTTTGGGTCACGCAGGCGAGGACGCGCTCTCGTTTCTCCAGCACCTCCCGCGATTGGGGCTCCCAACGCAGTCGCCAGCACAGGTTGTACATCACGCGGGCGGCTGCAAGAGAGAAGACTCTTCCGATCACTCTGCAGTGCTCACTCACCCGCTTCGTAGTTGTACCAATGGATGTAAAAGGCGTAGACCGTCTCGAAGAAGCCCGAGTCGCTCATCGGCGGCATCGTGGTGCACTTCGTCTCGAGCAGCTCGGCCACCTGTTCGGTCAGCTTTCCGTAGTGCAGCGTGACGAGGGCCTTAGTTTTGCTCTTGTCGCAGAGGTTGGCGATCAGATTCCGCAGGCAGTTCTTCTGGGAGGTGGGGCTGGGGTTGAGGTGGAGGACGCGGATGGCCTCGAGGAACTGCTCGGTGGCCACGTACTGCGTGAAGAGCGACGTGTAGATCGTGGGACGGAGGGGGTCGTCCTCGGCGGCGAACGAGAGCGCGAAGATTCCCGTGCGGATCACGTACTCGGCCTGATTGTGCAGCTTGTAGATGGTCATCACGACGCAGTAGAAGTCCGTGAGCGTGTGCTGGTAGGGGGGTTCCTGCTTGGTGTAGTGGTAGAGGACGCCGTTGAGCGGTTCGTCGCCCGCCACGATCTCATGGCTCGCCTCCTCGAAGAATGAAGCCGCGGCGGCCGGCAGCCCGACGCGCACGAGGGCGATCCCCTGGAAGAAGTGGAAGGCGGCCGACAGGTCGGTCGTGAAGGGCTCGTTCTGCTTGCAGTAGTCCTGCAGGAGAGGAATGAAAAAAGGACCAGACGACAGGCAAACCTTCAACGCCTCGTAGTACTTGCTCTCGGCCAGGAAGCGGGGGATGACCATCGACTTCGACTCCGGCCACAAGGCGACCATCGCGCAGTCCAACGCGCGGTTCACAAAGCCGTCGAACTCGCAGAGGGCGATCGTCTTGCCGCCCGACGGCTCCTGATCGTCGAGGTCGTCGTCGATGAAGTCGGCCGCCTGACTGATGGAAACCATTCCGTTCGTGAAGAACGCCTGGGCGATCGTGTTCAGCTTCGGCGCCCGCCCGCCCTGCCCGAGACTAAAGCAGAGAGTAGATCGACTGTGGAATAGAGAGCTCACTTCAAGAAGGTGGTCGAGAGGGTCAGCCAAAGGGTGTTGTAGTGCTTGATGGTCGCGAGGATGCCCGCGAGATGCGAGTTGACCACCGCGTTGAATCGCTGGTCCACCGTTCGGTTCTGAACACCACTTTTTACTCCCCGCCTCCGGCGACAGGAACGAACCGCTTTGGCGAAGGCGGCGGGCACCAGTTTGATCAACATCGAGATGATCTTCGCGAAGCACAGGCGGCCGAGCACGCGGTAGCGCAACGCCGTGGACAGGAGGGCGGTCGAGAAGGCGGAGTTCAGGTACGAAGATTTCAGTCGTTCGACTAAAAGCAGGGATAGATGAACAGAAAGGAGAGGTGTTTGCTCACGTTTGATCTCCGAGTGCTGCATGTGGCTCTCGGCGAATCGCTTGATGATCTTGCAGACGACGTCCACGTCCATCTTGATCAAAGACTGCAGCTTCACAGAATCCGTCTTCTGAAAGCCCTCTATTGCTCGAGCTTCTTTTGAATTAAACGAACGAAATCGTGGTCCACGTAGTCGCGTACGACCTCCACGAGCGGGTCCACAAGTTCGGAGTTGGCGGTGACCATCGCGCGCATCTCCTGGTCGGGCGGCACGTAGATCGTGAAGCGGGACTGAACGGAGGGATAAACAGTCGAATGATCGATGAGTGCTCACCTGTTGGATCGTGCCGACCAGGCCGAGCGAGAGCGAGTGCCAAATGGCGACCGGGGCCAACAGCGTCTCTTGGAACTGATTGCAGCACTTCTGCACGTCCGACCAGAAGCGATCGTACGCCGCGCACAAGAGGGCCTGGTCGACGTTGCTGGCGGAGAGCATGAGCTTCCAATCAGTGTCCATCAGGTACATTTGCTTGAACTAAAAGAACGGTCAGCAATCATCAGGAAGTAGAGGGAGTACCTGGCCGCTCTGCACGAAGCCCTCCGTGAAGTTGGAGAGCGCGGGCCAATCGCGGTAGTTCACGGGGATCGTAGGGCACTTGCAGACGGTCTGGACGGCGCGCTGGACGATCTCGAACGAGTACGTGTCCCCGTCGAAGATGCGCTGCTTGATCGACTTGGCGGCCAGGTCGGCGAAGAGCAGCTTGTCGAACACCGGGTCGGGCATTCCGGGGTCCACCGCGTCCCAGCTCGAGCTCTCCAGTCCCCGCCTACAGCAATCGGAATAAACAATAGAAGGAAATGGTGGACATACAGGTCAACGGTGCACCTCCGCATCAGGTACGGCTGGAACATCGCGTCCGAGCGCTCGTTCTCCTCGTAGGACTCCCGCGTGATCGCCCACAGCGTCACGAAGTTCAAGGTGGCAGTGGGAGGAACACACGCAAAGTCGACGACGGCCGTCTGCAATACGGGCAGAATTCAACGAAGAGAAGGCAAAGGACTCACGTGACTCAAGTCGCAGCTCGTGAGGAAGTCGAACTGGTCGTCGTTGAACGAAAGGAACAGGAAGCGGACCTTCTTCAGCAGCTGCATCATGACGAAGACCACGTGCCGCTCGCCGGCCGAGAACGTCTTCACTTGGACGTCCTCCACGTCGAAGGCGGCGTCGCTGCGCAGGCCCTCGACCAGTCCGTAGTGCGCCTTGAAGTGGGCGTCCTGCAAACAACTCCTTGCTCGTCGATCGTCTGAATGAACGCACCTGGACGGACCACGCACGAAGTTTGCCGTCGGACTGGACGCTGAAGGCGAACATCTGCTTCTCGAAGGCGCTCATGTTGACGGCGAGGGCGGGCTCCGTCGGCTTCACGAAGAAGCGGCTGATCATCGAGTCCTCGCGTAGGAACGTCTCGCTCCCGCTCTCTAAACCCCCGAATCAACAACAGCAAGAAGAAAGGAAGAACGAACGGCCGGTCGAGTAGAAGAAGGGCATTCGGATCACGGAGAGCTGGCCCTTGTTGTTCGCGACCAGAGCGACGGTGTCGCCGCGGAAGTCGCAGTTGATGGCCACCCGCCGGGCGGTCACTCCGTTGGCCAGGAAGTAGTGGTCGTAAAACGAGGCGAAGTCCTCATCGCGCGGGAAGTACGAGAGGACGGAGCGGTTGGACTGAACGAGAGGAAGTGAGCAGAAAGAAGAGGCCGCACTCACCGCCTTCTGATCGCCTTCCCCACCCACGCGAATCGAAAGGCGGTGGAGGGCGGAGGACGTGGGGATGACGAGGATCAGGATGTTGCGGTGGTACGTGACGCTCGTGCCCGGGATGATCATCGATGGGCGCAGATCGAGCGAGAGCGAGAGCTCGTTCACGTCCCGAGTGGCCGAAATCTCGTTGAAGTGAATGCGGGAGCCCTCCGTTCGCCTGAAGCATTACAATAAACGAGAAGTGAGTGGAGGGCACAAACCAGAAGAGAATTCGGTTGAAGAATCCCGTCCCGTCGTCCGGGAAGCTGTACGAGCCGCCCGTGTCCGGCAGCTCGGCCATCGAGAGCGAGGGCACGGGCGAATCTGAACGAGCCGAGTGATCACCCAATCTTCTTCGCTCCACTCACCCGTCTTGAGGTCGACATTCCGGTCGACTTTTGACGGGAAATTTGTGTAGCTCAACGAGACCTCGGTCCCGTTGAACGACTTCATTGCGGGCGCCTGCAACAACCGAGTAAAAACTAAAGAAACAGAATGCAAGTGCAACTCGCGACGAACGAACGTCAAATGTCAAAGGACCGCAAACGAGAAGAAACATGACGGAAATTAGAGGCAACGTGAAGCGATACTTTATTTTTCGTAAAATGTGTTAATTAAAAGCAGTCAAAACGATTGTGCAATCAGTTGTTTGATATCCACGCGCGAAATCGAAAGTCGAACAAATTTTAGGAACGCTGCCCTAACAGAAAGGGAGGATGCGCGGAGAGATTCAAGTAAAGCTTTCGTCTGAGCACACATGATCAGATCAACGAACCAGATGGCCCTTAATTGCCCCGTCCGATCCCCCCGTTTCCTCGGCTCGCGTTCGCAAATGGACGCGGATCGGGCGTCTTCGCGCCACTTCCAGCGGAAGAGATGACCGCAATCGGCGCCCGATGGACATTTGGCTCACCGGTGCAAGAAGGCGGAAAGCGGGCGGGTAGAAGAGCGGCCTTTGCGAACGAAGGAAGAGCGAGTGGTCTTCGGAGCACACCGCTCGCCAAGTTCCGTTTGAGGCGATGAGATCGTTTGGCGGCGCGACGAGTCGAGTGCACGGATTCGGTTCAGTTCGGAACGGTCGGCTGCTCGCTTTCCGCCCGCAAACGCGCGGTTTCGTCGAGAAGATGGCGAGCGAAGTGTACAAGGCGCAGACGGCCGACTCGAAGCCCGAAGAGACCATCTTCGACAAGATCATTCAAAAAGATCTCTGCAA
>JAMPIO010000499.1:20000-30000 GCA_024699865.1 Aphelenchoides fujianensis | reverse complement strand
ATTTTTAGAAAACTAATAAGACCATCAATATACAAAAACAAAAAGAAATAACCAAACAACATCAACAAAATGCCAATAAACAATTGCAAACTCCAAACCAAGATGATGATTAAAATTAAAATGAAAAAACAAAACACGTAACATATTAAAAAAAAGAAAAAGACCACCACACAAAACATGAATACCATGAAAACCTGTAGACAAGTAAAAAATACTACCAAAAACACCATCAGAAATAGAAAAACTTGCCTGAGAATACTCCATAAGCTGAATAGAAGTAAAATAAACTGCTAAAATACAAGTCAAAAGAAGACCAAAAAAACAATCATTACCACTCAACAAACAATAATGACTCCAAGTTACACTAACACCACTACTCAACAAAATAATTGTATTTAACAAAGGAACACCAAAAGGATTAACTAAATGTAAACCAACAGGAGACCAAACTTCCCCCAAATCATGGACAGGAACCAAAGCAGCATCAAAAAATGTCCAAAAAATACCAAAAAAAAATATAAACTCACTAAAAACAAACAAAACAACACCAAACTTAAAACCATCCATAACAAAAAAATTATGATAGCCCCTTAGACCCTCATATGAAATATCTTTTGACCAAATAAAAGAAATAAAAAGGACAATCAACAAAGAAATCAAAAATCCCTGGTAAAGTCCATATTTAAAAAAAACAACAATAGAAGAAGTTAGTCCTGTAACACTTAAAAATACTAAATAAGGGTAACTTGATAAACTTAAAATATGAAAATTATGAAATAAACTATAATATTTATCTTTAGAACCTAAATCTAATATATCTTAATTATAATAATTATAGTAACTAAATAAAATACCTATAAATCAATAAAAAAATAATAAAGAAAAAATAATAAAAAAATATAAAACTGAAAAAAGACCACTCAGGAAAAGAAAAGGAAATTCAACCAAACACTGTCCTAACCAGCTTAAAATTACACTAATAAAAAGAAAAAAAAATTTATAAATTTAAAAACTTTATCTATAAAACTTAAATTTCTATTAACAAAATAAAAAAAATAAAAAATTAAAATTCTAAATAAAAGAGCTACAACCCCCAAAATCTTATTAGGAATAGCACGAAGAATAGCATAAGCAAATAAAAAATATCATTCTGGTACAATGTGGACTGGACTTATTATAGGGTCAGCCTCAATAAACATTTCCGGATCCCCTAAGATAAATGGATACAAAAAACAAAAAAAAAAAAACAAAAACCAAAAAATAAAATTATATCCGTCCTTTCATCAATAAAAAGAATAAAACATAATTTTATCATAATCGCCATGGCAAAAAAGCTTTGAAGTTCTACCAGAGTCGTGCAATAACAATAAATGTGCCAAAATAACTAAAATTAGTATTCAAGGTAAAAGAAAATGTAAAACAAAAAAAAATTTTAGTGTTGCCCCAGAAACACCAAAACCTCCTCAAATTCAAGAAACGATTTTAGGACCATATATTGGAATTACACTTAATAGCCTAGTAATTACAACAGAGGCTCAAAACCTCATTTGTGCTCAAACTAAAACATAGCCTATAAATGCCTCTATTATTAAAAATAAAAAAATAGTTAAACCACTTAACCAAACTAACTTTAGACGATAACTATTAAAGAATAAACCCTTAAAAAAATGTAAATAAAGAAAAAAGAAAAATATCCTGGCCCCATTAAAATGAAAAATTCGTAACACTCAGCCAAAATTTGTCTCATATATAATATACTGAACACTGTTAAAAGCCAAACTACTATCAGGGGAGTAGTAAAAAACTAAAAAAGTACCAGTAAATAATTGAAAAACTAAAATAAAACCAAGCATGCTACCAAAATTTCAATTTAAACTTAAAGTTTTTCTTGAAGGCAGGCTAACCAGTAAAGAATTAACAAATAAAAAAAAACCTTTAAACATCTTTATACTCTTTACCTCTTCAAAGTAATATTTTTTATAAACTAAAAAGATATTGTAAAAAATCCTTTTATACCAAAAATAAATATTCTTTATAAAATATATTACAAAAATGAAACCTTTTTGAACCGTACTCAAACATAGAAAATCTATTTACATTTTATATCCTAAGAACTTTACCTTATCAAGATAATATAATTTTTTTACTAATATAAAAAATTAAAAACAAGATTTGAAAACTATAAAATAAAAAAAAAAAATATATACTCTTTTTTACTAAAATAAAAACTTTTTATTCCTATGGAAAAAAACAAAAATCTAAAAATTAACATACTTAAAAATATTAAAATAAAAATCAGTATAGAAAAGATAATAAAATAAACACTAAACAAAGAAACTCTAAAAAGTTTTAAAAAAAATCTTATCCTAAGGGGAAAATTCATAAATAAAAGAATCAACTCCCAATTTAAAAAATTTATATTAAATCTCCTTGCTCAAGTTAAGATTAACAATATAGAAACAAAATAATAAAAAAAAAAAAAAAAAAAACTTAAGCCTCTAAAAAAGGAATTAATTAAGATTCAATTAAAACTTTCAACAGAAGAAACTACTAATATTATTTTTAAATATTTAAATATAAAAATTTGAATATAACAAAATAAAAAACCAAAAAAAAATAAAATTAACCTATTTAAAATAAAATAATAAATTACAGGAATAAATGGTAACTTTTGAAAAGTTATAAACCAAAAAAAATTTAAACTTTCCAAAAAGAAAGATACCACAAGGACTCAAAAATGAAAGGGGGAGACCCCCACTTTTAGTATAAGAAAAACAAACTGAAGATTTCAAAAATAAAGTAGAATAAACAAAAGACCCAAAACCTCCTGAATCACAAAATAATTTAATAAAACTACATAATTAGAAAAAGATTTCAACAAAAAAAAGAAAAATACAGTTATAAAAAGAAAGACACTCCACCAAACAATATAAGAACAAATAAACATCATTAAAAAAAATAAATAAAAATAAGAAAATATAAAAAAAAAAATAAAATGAAAGAGTTTTACTCTTTATAAGTTTAGAAGACTTACAATTTTTCATTAGCTAAAATTTATCTTTTGCGCTTAAAACAAATGCACTTCTTTTGCTAATTTAGCTGTTGCATTCATCTTTAGATTAAAAATCTAATACTTTAGATTTAAGATACCAACTTACTCATTCAAATACAAAAAAATCAAACGAGAAAAAATATAGCTCTGAATAAAAAAAACAAAACACTCTATTAAAATTGCAAAAATTGAAATAAAAATATATTTGTTACCCAAAAAAAGCTCTAAACCCTGATATAATATTATACTAATTAAATGGCCCACTATAATATTAACCGTTAAACGAACAGTTAGAGCAATAGGACGAGAAAATTCACTAACAACCTCAATTATTAATATTCTCAAAGTTTTTAAATAACTATCCCCTTCTTTTCTTATATAGATGGAAAACTTCTCTCTAGAAATAAAAATTAAAAGTGTAGTCAATCAGGCTAAAAGAGCATATATTAAAGTAAACTCTGGCATCCTACAAATACAAAAAGAATAACAAAAATAACCACCAAAACAAAATAAAAGAAGAACAATAAAAGTAAAAAAAGAAATTAAACTTCTCAAAGTTAAATTTAGATCATACCTAAAGACTTCTTTTACACTAAATAGAAACTTATTTTTCAACACAGAAATATAGTTCTCTCCACTATAAAAAACCATCTGTAATAAAAATAAAAATATAAAAACATCTAAAAAATAAACATTATTAATTAATTTATAATAAAAAAATAAAATAAAAAAAATAAAGATAAAGGTAAAAGTTTTTTTCAAAAAAATAATATTAATAAATCGTAACGGTAACGAGGATAAGAACTACGAATTAATAGTACCAAAGTAAAAAATAAAACTACAAAAAAAAAATTTAAATAAAAAAACAATAAAGAACCTAAAGTTGAAAAAAATAATAAAATACCATATTCACCTAAAAACAATAAAACAAAAGTTACTCTTGAAAATTCTGTATTAAAACCACTTACTAACTCACTCTCACCTTCGGAAAAATCGAATGGGGCCCGACCCAGCTCTGCTAAAACTATTATTATAAATGGATAAAACAAAATAAAAATTCTTAAATTAAACAAACGATTTAACTCTATTGATTTTAAAATAAATAAAAAACAAAGAAAATAAATAGAAAAAACAATTTCAAAAGAAACACTTTGTCTACTTGCACGCAATCCACCTAGAGACGAATACTTCGATTTACCAACAATTCTTCTTAAAACTGTCCCATAGACTGAAAAACCAACGAGACATAATAAAAAAATAAAAGAAAATTGAAAATTTAAAAAATAAAAATTAAAAGGTAAACAAAACCATTCCAAAAACAAAATAATAAAAATCAAAGATGGAAAAACTAAGAAAGAAATCTCGGAAGAATTTTTTGGCAAAATTTGCTCTTTGGAAAGGAGTTTTACGCCGTCAAGAAGAGGTTGAACCAAGCCAAAAACAGAAACCTTATTAGGACCAAGACGATTTTGAGACAAACTCAATAAATGACGTTCATATAATGTAACAAAGGCAACAGACAGCACCACTCCTAAAACAATGATAATCACGATAAACAGAGAAAAAAAAAACAAGAGCATAATCTTTAGATTTACAATCTAAAATTTTAAAATAAACTAAACCCTCAAAATCAAGAGTAAACTCTTTTTATGTTTTCAAAACATAAAAATTATTGATTTAAACTAAGTGCAGATTCCTCTACACTAACTATACTACAACTTATTACCTTTCAGGCAATTGATGGATGATTTGAACCACCTTTAAATAAACTTCAAAAAAACATAAAAAAAAATTTACTGTTTTTTCCAACTTCAGAAATTATTAATCATTCTTCCGAAAAATAAATTAATGTAACTCAAAATAACTTTAACTATTTAGTGGGTATTTATTTATTTTAAAAATAAATTATTTTTAATTCAAATTCTTAAAATTTGAATAAACAATCATACACACCACAAAAAATAAAGTAATAAATGAGGGTTCTCAGTTAAATTTCAAGTTCCAAAAATTATTTAAAGATCTGCCAAAATTCTTTCAGTTTAAATCTACTTTAGTAATGAACTTTTTTAAATAAAATAGTTAGGTTCTAATCTAATTCTTTTTAAATATTAAAAGATTTTTAAAAATTTAAATGTTTAAATAATTTCACCTTAATAAACTCAAATAAAAAATTTTATAAAAATCAGAAAACAAGTAAAGTATAATTTTTTTTAGTCTAGCCGATTATTCTGGAACAAAAATTTTACAAAAAATAAAAAACAAGATAAAATATCATTTTCTATAAAATAAATTAATTATAAATAATATCCTTTTAACTTTTTTTAAACCATAATTAAATTTTTAAGATTTAAAACCTCTTTAATGAAAACAAAAAATACTAAAATATAATAAAATCTCAAAAATACAAAAAAAATTTTTAATTTTGAAAATTAACAGTTTAAACTTAACTTAAATTTGCAAAAAATTACTTTATCTGAGCCAAAATATTTCACTAAACTAATTATTATAAGCATGCCCAAAATCTAGAAACAACACTCAAAATAATAAAATAAAAAAAAATAAACTAGAAATAAAAGAATAAAAAAAATAAAACAAACTTATTATCAAAAATTCTAAAGAGATTAAAATAAAAATAAAACGTCCATTTTTAAAAACAAAAAATATTAATCTTATAAATAAAAAAATCATTAAAAACTACGAAGTGCTCCCCTAAAATTTAAAAAATACCTCACAAAACTTAAAAAAATTAAAAACAAAAAAATTAAAAATAAAATATAAAAAATAAAAAAACTTATAAAAAAAATACTAAACCTATAAAATGACCTCAAAGAAAAACAAAAAAATAAAAAAAAAATAAACCTAAAACAAAAAAAAACAAAAGTAAAAAAAAAACTATAAGAAAAATAATAAAACTTCGACAAGCTAGAAAAATAAACTAAAATAACAAAAATTCCTCTTAAAAACAATATTCTTAAAAAATATCTAAACCAAATATATTGACCCAGACTTAAATAAAAAGATAAAAATAATATCCTGGAAACCAAATATAAACAACTTTTTATAGGATCAAAGCTCATAAATCTGAGAAAAGAGAATAAAAGTAAAAATCAAAAAATAATTCTTAAAATAAAGATTTCTAAGCCTTTTTATTGTAAATAAAATATTCTAATTAAAATAAAAATCTTCAACTTTTAAATCTCTATAACCCAAATATAGTATTTTTACTTAAAATAAAAATTGATAGAACAAAAACCTTTTAATTGCAAATTAAATATTCTGAAAAATAAAGTCCTAAAATAAGAATATAAAAAATAAAAAAAACAATATTAGAATAAAAATATTGTTTCTTTGAAAAACTAAATTTAAATTTAAAGAATAATTCTTTAAAAAGAAAAAAAAAAAAAAAAAAATTTATTTAGAAACATATCTTTAAACTTAAAATTAAAAATAAGAAATCTAAAAACTTTAGCATAATAATCTACTATAAAACTATTTTTCAAAACTTTTCTATATAAATAGAAAATTAAAAAAAAAAAAAAAAAAAATATATAACATATATTTGTGGAGTATAAACACCAGAAAATAAAAAATAGAGTGGTGAAAAAACTATATTTTTATTTAAAAACCAAATTAAAAAAATAGAAAAATAAACCAAAAATAAAGAAATAAAAAAAAATAAACCTCTTGAACTAAAATATCTTAACCTGCTTTGAGAAGAGAGAAATAACCTATTTCAAAGACGAAAACTGTAAAGAAAAGTAAAAAAAACAGAAAAAACAAAAATAATCAATAAAAAAAAATTTATATTTAAATTAAAAAAATATTCTAAAATAAAATCTTTTCTTACCAAGCCTCTAGAAAAAAATAGTCCACACAAACAGAACAAAGTTAGTAAAATTTGAAATTGAACAAGAAGAGAAGATTTGTTTAAATTATTATAAAAGCGGCCATCTTGTTGGCCCAAAGATTTATAAATCAAAAGCCCAATTTGAATAAAAAGACATCTTTTAAATAAAGCATGACTCAAAAGATGAAATAAGCAAAAAAAATTCAGCCTAAGACCAAGAACTAGTCTTGAAAACCCTATTTGAGATAAAGTTCTTAAAGCAACAACTTTTTTTATATCTTGTTCTAGTAAAGCTATAAAGCTTGACAAAAATAAAGTAAATAGCCCAAAAAACCTTAAAAATAAACTACAAAATTTAAAATTTATTAGAAATCTAAAATTTAATATCAAAATTAAACCCGCTGTAACTAAAGTTCTTCTATGGACTAGTGCTCTGACAGGTGTAGGGGCTCTTATAGCTTTAGGTAGCCACCTCCTAAAGGGGAACTGGGCGCTTTTTGTAAATCCAGTAAACATAACTATAATAAAAAAGAATCAATAGAAAAAAATATAATTTTTTAAAAAAAAACTTCCAAATAGAAAAAAAGATATAAGAAAAAATAAAAAATAATCCCCCACACGATTAGTTAAAGCCACATTTATAGAACCAATATTTCTGTCTCAATTATTATAAAAAAGAACTAAAAAATAACTTGAAATCCCCAGCAAATCCCAACTAACTATTAACCAAAGCAAGTTTTTTCTAAAATTCAAAAAAATTATACTCAAGATAAAAATTAACAACACTACAAAAAAATATACAAATTTTAACTCACTATTTAAATAAAATGAAGAAAATAAGAAAATCCTAAAAACTACAATTAGAAGAACAAAGTAAAAAAAAAATCTAAAAAAATTAAAACTCAAAAAAAAATCAAAAAACAACCAATCAAAATAAATCAAGCTTAGATTAGTTAAAGAGACTAAGATTAGAGAAAAAAAAAAAAAAAAAATTAAACTTACCCATATCAAATAAATAAATAAATGAAATTTAAATTGATCACACTAACTTTAAATAGTATCATTCTAAATATAGACCTAACAAAATAAATAAAAAAATAAAAAAGAAAGAAATATAAGAATTAAAATCAGAGACAATAAACCCTAAAATTATAACAATTTCTACATCAAAAATAACAAATATCAATATAATAATAAAAAAATGAATTCTGAAAGATTTTTGGACCTTTCCTACTCTTAGAAATCCTCTTTCAAAAGATGTATTCTTTGAGAAATAAGAAATTTTTCTTGATAAAAAAAAATTTAATAAATATAAAAGAAGAATTAAAAAAATAGACACTAAAAAAACAAATACCAATAAATGAAATATAAAAAATTTTTAAAATTTTAAAATTTTCCTTTCGTACTAACTCTTTTTTTATAAATTTTAAAACTAGATAAACAATTCTATCTCACAATGAATTAAACTAATATCAAGTACACTGAAGTAAAAGATGAACAATCTAAATAAAAAAATCTTTTATAATTTTTTCCAGTGTAATACAACATCGATGTAAAACTAAAAAATTTATTAGAACTAAAAATTTCATGTTTTCCTGTTAACTCTGGAGTAGTTTTTTTAATTAAAATTAGAGAAATAAATTACATAAAAATTTACCCTAAATAAATTATTATAATAAAATTTCCAAAGACTTATCTTAGTTTTTAAAAAAATTTTAATTTTTAATAATAAAAAAAGTTCTATAAAAAAAAATTAAAATAAAAACCATTGATTCATTCATACTCGAACCCATTAAAAGCACAAATTATTTTGCTACTTTAATGTTCTCACGCTAAAACTGCCATTTAAAATTCATGGAGCAGAATTCAGTTTTAATAAAAAACCTAAGTCTTTAAAAAACATTTGATCTTAATTTTAGTTCAATTTTTAAATTTCTAAAAATAAAAAAATTTTCTTTTTATAATAATTTTAAAACTTTGAATTTATAAATAAATTTATAAAATCCACCTAAACTAAGTAATATATGAATAATTTTATAAAAAATTAAAATAAGAAAATTTAAATCCTTTATATTCTTATTTTTTAAAAAAAAATAATTTTCTAACAAATAAAAGTTAAACTTTTATAATAAAAAACGATATCTAAACACTATATTTACTTTTTTCATTTTTGTAACAAAAGAAATAAAAAATATTTCACTTTTTATTTAAATTTTTTAATATTTAAAATTTTCTTTAAATGATATGCAATACCAAAACTTAAACATAAGAAAAATTTAAGCTTTAAAATCTTTTGTACCACAAACAAAAATTTTCTTTAAAATAAAAAGCTTAATCTAATATTAAAAAACACCAATTTTTAAAAAAATCAAATAATGTGACCTCAACTACAATAGGTATAAAACTATGATTAGCACCACAAATCTCAGAACACTGACCAAAAAAAATTCCGACTAAAGGAAAATTATAGTTTAAAACTCTAATGATGCCCCTTATAGCATCTAATTTAACAGACAGGCTAGACAATGCTCAAGCATGAATTACATCAGCAGATGTAATACAAAAACGAATATTTAAATTATTTGGTAAAACACAACGATTATCTACATCTAGTAAACGAGAATCTCCTAACTCCAATATATCAACAGATTTCATATAAGAATCAAACTCTAAGCCCATAACATCACAATAATCATAACTTCAATATCACTGATGACCAACTACTTTGACCCTTAACTGGGCATCAACATTTATCAGCCCGTAATAATACAATAAACTCAAAGAAGGAACTATTTGAATCAACAAAATTAAAGTTGGAAAAATTCTACATAACAGCTCCCCAAATTGGTATTCAATTTTTCCTCTTTTAAAAAAATTTTTTCTTATCATTAAAAATAAAAATAAACTTGAAACAAAGACTAAAACACCTAAAATCAAACTATAATTAAATCTGTGAAAACAATCTATAAAATAAGAAAATTCCCTATCAGAAAAATTTAAATTATATCCTTGAAAATAAATAAACTTTAATAATCTTTTAAACCTATTATTTGGAAAATAACTATACTACTTATAATAAAAGATTCAAAAATTTTACCTCT
>JAMPIO010000499.1:0-12500 GCA_024699865.1 Aphelenchoides fujianensis | reverse complement strand
AGAAAAAATTTTTTTAAAAGAGGAAAAATTGAATACCAATTTGGGGAGCTGTTATGTAGAATTTTTCCAACTTTAATTTTGTTGATTCAAATAGTTCCTTCTTTGAGTTTATTGTATTATTACGGGCTGATAAATGTTGATGCCCAGTTAAGGGTCAAAGTAGTTGGTCATCAGTGATATTGAAGTTATGATTATTGTGATGTTATGGGCTTAGAGTTTGATTCTTATATGAAATCTGTTGATATATTGGAGTTAGGAGATTCTCGTTTACTAGATGTAGATAATCGTTGTGTTTTACCAAATAATTTAAATATTCGTTTTTGTATTACATCTGCTGATGTAATTCATGCTTGAGCATTGTCTAGCCTGTCTGTTAAATTAGATGCTATAAGGGGCATCATTAGAGTTTTAAACTATAATTTTCCTTTAGTCGGAATTTTTTTTGGTCAGTGTTCTGAGATTTGTGGTGCTAATCATAGTTTTATACCTATTGTAGTTGAGGTCACATTATTTGATTTTTTTAAAAATTGGTGTTTTTTAATATTAGATTAAGCTTTTTATTTTAAAGAAAATTTTTGTTTGTGGTACAAAAGATTTTAAAGCTTAAATTTTTCTTATGTTTAAGTTTTGGTATTGCATATCATTTAAAGAAAATTTTAAATATTAAAAAATTTAAATAAAAAGTGAAATATTTTTTATTTCTTTTGTTACAAAAATGAAAAAAGTAAATATAGTGTTTAGATATCGTTTTTTATTATAAAAGTTTAACTTTTATTTGTTAGAAAATTATTTTTTTTTAAAAAATAAGAATATAAAGGATTTAAATTTTCTTATTTTAATTTTTTATAAAATTATTCATATATTACTTAGTTTAGGTGGATTTTATAAATTTATTTATAAATTCAAAGTTTTAAAATTATTATAAAAAGAAAATTTTTTTATTTTTAGAAATTTAAAAATTGAACTAAAATTAAGATCAAATGTTTTTTAAAGACTTAGGTTTTTTATTAAAACTGAATTCTGCTCCATGAATTTTAAATGGCAGTTTTAGCGTGAGAACATTAAAGTAGCAAAATAATTTGTGCTTTTAATGGGTTCGAGTATGAATGAATCAATGGTTTTTATTTTAATTTTTTTTTATAGAACTTTTTTTATTATTAAAAATTAAAATTTTTTTAAAAACTAAGATAAGTCTTTGGAAATTTTATTATAATAATTTATTTAGGGTAAATTTTTATGTAATTTATTTCTCTAATTTTAATTAAAAAAACTACTCCAGAGTTAACAGGAAAACATGAAATTTTTAGTTCTAATAAATTTTTTAGTTTTACATCGATGTTGTATTACACTGGAAAAAATTATAAAAGATTTTTTTATTTAGATTGTTCATCTTTTACTTCAGTGTACTTGATATTAGTTTAATTCATTGTGAGATAGAATTGTTTATCTAGTTTTAAAATTTATAAAAAAAGAGTTAGTACGAAAGGAAAATTTTAAAATTTTAAAAATTTTTTATATTTCATTTATTGGTATTTGTTTTTTTAGTGTCTATTTTTTTAATTCTTCTTTTATATTTATTAAATTTTTTTTTATCAAGAAAAATTTCTTATTTCTCAAAGAATACATCTTTTGAAAGAGGATTTCTAAGAGTAGGAAAGGTCCAAAAATCTTTCAGAATTCATTTTTTTATTATTATATTGATATTTGTTATTTTTGATGTAGAAATTGTTATAATTTTAGGGTTTATTGTCTCTGATTTTAATTCTTATATTTCTTTCTTTTTTATTTTTTTATTTATTTTGTTAGGTCTATATTTAGAATGATACTATTTAAAGTTAGTGTGATCAATTTAAATTTCATTTATTTATTTATTTGATATGGGTAAGTTTAATTTTTTTATTTTTTTTTCCCTAATCTTAGTCTCTTTAACTAATCTAAGCTTGATTTATTTTGATTGGTTGTTTTTTGATTTTTTTTTGAGTTTTAATTTTTTTAGATTTTTTTTTTACTTTGTTCTTCTAATTGTAGTTTTTAGGATTTTCTTATTTTCTTCATTTTATTTAAATAGTGAGTTAAAATTTGTATATTTTTTTGTAGTGTTGTTAATTTTTATCTTGAGTATAATTTTTTTGAATTTTAGAAAAAACTTGCTTTGGTTAATAGTTAGTTGGGATTTGCTGGGGATTTCAAGTTATTTTTTAGTTCTTTTTTATAATAATTGAGACAGAAATATTGGTTCTATAAATGTGGCTTTAACTAATCGTGTGGGGGATTATTTTTTATTTTTTCTTATATCTTTTTTTCTATTTGGAAGTTTTTTTTTAAAAAATTATATTTTTTTCTATTGATTCTTTTTTATTATAGTTATGTTTACTGGATTTACAAAAAGCGCCCAGTTCCCCTTTAGGAGGTGGCTACCTAAAGCTATAAGAGCCCCTACACCTGTCAGAGCACTAGTCCATAGAAGAACTTTAGTTACAGCGGGTTTAATTTTGATATTAAATTTTAGATTTCTAATAAATTTTAAATTTTGTAGTTTATTTTTAAGGTTTTTTGGGCTATTTACTTTATTTTTGTCAAGCTTTATAGCTTTACTAGAACAAGATATAAAAAAAGTTGTTGCTTTAAGAACTTTATCTCAAATAGGGTTTTCAAGACTAGTTCTTGGTCTTAGGCTGAATTTTTTTTGCTTATTTCATCTTTTGAGTCATGCTTTATTTAAAAGATGTCTTTTTATTCAAATTGGGCTTTTGATTTATAAATCTTTGGGCCAACAAGATGGCCGCTTTTATAATAATTTAAACAAATCTTCTCTTCTTGTTCAATTTCAAATTTTACTAACTTTGTTCTGTTTGTGTGGACTATTTTTTTCTAGAGGCTTGGTAAGAAAAGATTTTATTTTAGAATATTTTTTTAATTTAAATATAAATTTTTTTTTATTGATTATTTTTGTTTTTTCTGTTTTTTTTACTTTTCTTTACAGTTTTCGTCTTTGAAATAGGTTATTTCTCTCTTCTCAAAGCAGGTTAAGATATTTTAGTTCAAGAGGTTTATTTTTTTTTATTTCTTTATTTTTGGTTTATTTTTCTATTTTTTTAATTTGGTTTTTAAATAAAAATATAGTTTTTTCACCACTCTATTTTTTATTTTCTGGTGTTTATACTCCACAAATATATGTTATATATTTTTTTTTTTTTTTTTTTTAATTTTCTATTTATATAGAAAAGTTTTGAAAAATAGTTTTATAGTAGATTATTATGCTAAAGTTTTTAGATTTCTTATTTTTAATTTTAAGTTTAAAGATATGTTTCTAAATAAATTTTTTTTTATTTTTTTTCTCTTTTTAAAGAATTATTCTTTAAATTTAAATTTAGTTTTTCAAAGAAACAATATTTTTATTCTAATATTGTTTTTTTTATTTTTTATATTCTTATTTTAGGACTTTATTTTTCAGAATATTTAATTTGCAATTAAAAGGTTTTTGTTCTATCAATTTTTATTTTAAGTAAAAATACTATATTTGGGTTATAGAGATTTAAAAGTTGAAGATTTTTATTTTAATTAGAATATTTTATTTACAATAAAAAGGCTTAGAAATCTTTATTTTAAGAATTATTTTTTGATTTTTACTTTTATTCTCTTTTCTCAGATTTATGAGCTTTGATCCTATAAAAAGTTGTTTATATTTGGTTTCCAGGATATTATTTTTATCTTTTTATTTAAGTCTGGGTCAATATATTTGGTTTAGATATTTTTTAAGAATATTGTTTTTAAGAGGAATTTTTGTTATTTTAGTTTATTTTTCTAGCTTGTCGAAGTTTTATTATTTTTCTTATAGTTTTTTTTTTACTTTTGTTTTTTTTTGTTTTAGGTTTATTTTTTTTTTATTTGTTTGTTTTTCTTTGAGGTCATTTTATAGGTTTAGTATTTTTTTTATAAGTTTTTTTATTTTTTATATTTTATTTTTAATTTTTTTGTTTTTAATTTTTTTAAGTTTTGTGAGGTATTTTTTAAATTTTAGGGGAGCACTTCGTAGTTTTTAATGATTTTTTTATTTATAAGATTAATATTTTTTGTTTTTAAAAATGGACGTTTTATTTTTATTTTAATCTCTTTAGAATTTTTGATAATAAGTTTGTTTTATTTTTTTTATTCTTTTATTTCTAGTTTATTTTTTTTTTTTTTTATTATTTTGAGTGTTGTTTCTAGAATTTTGGGCATGCTTATAATAATTAGTTTAGTGAAATATTTTGGCTCAGATAAAGTAATTTTTTGCAAATTTAAGTTAAGTTTAAACTGTTAATTTTCAAAATTAAAAATTTTTTTTGTATTTTTGAGATTTTATTATATTTTAGTATTTTTTGTTTTCATTAAAGAGGTTTTAAATCTTAAAAATTTAATTATGGTTTAAAAAAAGTTAAAAGGATATTATTTATAATTAATTTATTTTATAGAAAATGATATTTTATCTTGTTTTTTATTTTTTGTAAAATTTTTGTTCCAGAATAATCGGCTAGACTAAAAAAAATTATACTTTACTTGTTTTCTGATTTTTATAAAATTTTTTATTTGAGTTTATTAAGGTGAAATTATTTAAACATTTAAATTTTTAAAAATCTTTTAATATTTAAAAAGAATTAGATTAGAACCTAACTATTTTATTTAAAAAAGTTCATTACTAAAGTAGATTTAAACTGAAAGAATTTTGGCAGATCTTTAAATAATTTTTGGAACTTGAAATTTAACTGAGAACCCTCATTTATTACTTTATTTTTTGTGGTGTGTATGATTGTTTATTCAAATTTTAAGAATTTGAATTAAAAATAATTTATTTTTAAAATAAATAAATACCCACTAAATAGTTAAAGTTATTTTGAGTTACATTAATTTATTTTTCGGAAGAATGATTAATAATTTCTGAAGTTGGAAAAAACAGTAAATTTTTTTTTATGTTTTTTTGAAGTTTATTTAAAGGTGGTTCAAATCATCCATCAATTGCCTGAAAGGTAATAAGTTGTAGTATAGTTAGTGTAGAGGAATCTGCACTTAGTTTAAATCAATAATTTTTATGTTTTGAAAACATAAAAAGAGTTTACTCTTGATTTTGAGGGTTTAGTTTATTTTAAAATTTTAGATTGTAAATCTAAAGATTATGCTCTTGATTTTTTTTTCTCTGTTTATCGTGATTATCATTGTTTTAGGAGTGGTGCTGTCTGTTGCCTTTGTTACATTATATGAACGTCATTTATTGAGTTTGTCTCAAAATCGTCTTGGTCCTAATAAGGTTTCTGTTTTTGGCTTGGTTCAACCTCTTCTTGACGGCGTAAAACTCCTTTCCAAAGAGCAAATTTTGCCAAAAAATTCTTCCGAGATTTCTTTCTTAGTTTTTCCATCTTTGATTTTTATTATTTTGTTTTTGGAATGGTTTTGTTTACCTTTTAATTTTTATTTTTTAAATTTTCAATTTTCTTTTATTTTTTTATTATGTCTCGTTGGTTTTTCAGTCTATGGGACAGTTTTAAGAAGAATTGTTGGTAAATCGAAGTATTCGTCTCTAGGTGGATTGCGTGCAAGTAGACAAAGTGTTTCTTTTGAAATTGTTTTTTCTATTTATTTTCTTTGTTTTTTATTTATTTTAAAATCAATAGAGTTAAATCGTTTGTTTAATTTAAGAATTTTTATTTTGTTTTATCCATTTATAATAATAGTTTTAGCAGAGCTGGGTCGGGCCCCATTCGATTTTTCCGAAGGTGAGAGTGAGTTAGTAAGTGGTTTTAATACAGAATTTTCAAGAGTAACTTTTGTTTTATTGTTTTTAGGTGAATATGGTATTTTATTATTTTTTTCAACTTTAGGTTCTTTATTGTTTTTTTATTTAAATTTTTTTTTTGTAGTTTTATTTTTTACTTTGGTACTATTAATTCGTAGTTCTTATCCTCGTTACCGTTACGATTTATTAATATTATTTTTTTGAAAAAAACTTTTACCTTTATCTTTATTTTTTTTATTTTATTTTTTTATTATAAATTAATTAATAATGTTTATTTTTTAGATGTTTTTATATTTTTATTTTTATTACAGATGGTTTTTTATAGTGGAGAGAACTATATTTCTGTGTTGAAAAATAAGTTTCTATTTAGTGTAAAAGAAGTCTTTAGGTATGATCTAAATTTAACTTTGAGAAGTTTAATTTCTTTTTTTACTTTTATTGTTCTTCTTTTATTTTGTTTTGGTGGTTATTTTTGTTATTCTTTTTGTATTTGTAGGATGCCAGAGTTTACTTTAATATATGCTCTTTTAGCCTGATTGACTACACTTTTAATTTTTATTTCTAGAGAGAAGTTTTCCATCTATATAAGAAAAGAAGGGGATAGTTATTTAAAAACTTTGAGAATATTAATAATTGAGTTGGTTAGTGAATTTTCTCGTCCTATTGCTCTAACTGTTCGTTTAACGGTTAATATTATAGTGGGCCATTTAATTAGTATAATATTATATCAGGGTTTAGAGCTTTTTTTGGGTAACAAATATATTTTTATTTCAATTTTTGCAATTTTAATAGAGTGTTTTGTTTTTTTTATTCAGAGCTATATTTTTTCTCGTTTAATTTTTCTTTATTTAAATGAGTAAGTTGGTATCTTAAATCTAAAGTATTAGATTTTTAATCTAAAGATGAATGCAACTTAGCTAAATTAGCAAAAGAAGTGCATTTGTTTTAAGCGCAAAAGATAAATTTTAGCTAATGAAAAATTGTAAGTCTTCTAAACTTATAAAGAGTAAAACTCTTTCATTTTATTTTTTTTTTTATATTTTCTTATTTTTATTTATTTTTTTTAATGATGTTTATTTGTTCTTATATTGTTTGGTGGAGTGTCTTTCTTTTTATAACTGTATTTTTCTTTTTTTTGTTGAAATCTTTTTCTAATTATGTAGTTTTATTAAATTATTTTGTGATTCAGGAGGTTTTGGGTCTTTTGTTTATTCTACTTTATTTTTGAAATCTTCAGTTTGTTTTTCTTATACTAAAAGTGGGGGTCTCCCCCTTTCATTTTTGAGTCCTTGTGGTATCTTTCTTTTTGGAAAGTTTAAATTTTTTTTGGTTTATAACTTTTCAAAAGTTACCATTTATTCCTGTAATTTATTATTTTATTTTAAATAGGTTAATTTTATTTTTTTTTGGTTTTTTATTTTGTTATATTCAAATTTTTATATTTAAATATTTAAAAATAATATTAGTAGTTTCTTCTGTTGAAAGTTTTAATTGAATCTTAATTAATTCCTTTTTTAGAGGCTTAAGTTTTTTTTTTGTTTTTTTTTATTATTTTGTTTCTATATTGTTAATCTTAACTTGAGCAAGGAGATTTAATATAAATTTTTTAAATTGGGAGTTGATTCTTTTATTTATGAATTTTCCCCTTAGGATAAGATTTTTTTTAAAACTTTTTAGAGTTTCTTTGTTTAGTGTTTATTTTATTATCTTTTCTATACTGATTTTTATTTTAATATTTTTAAGTATGTTAATTTTTAGATTTTTGTTTTTTTCCATAGGAATAAAAAGTTTTTATTTTAGTAAAAAAGAGTATATATTTTTTTTTTTTATTTTATAGTTTTCAAATCTTGTTTTTAATTTTTTATATTAGTAAAAAAATTATATTATCTTGATAAGGTAAAGTTCTTAGGATATAAAATGTAAATAGATTTTCTATGTTTGAGTACGGTTCAAAAAGGTTTCATTTTTGTATTTTATTTTATTAAGAATATTTGTTTTTGGTATAAAAGGATTTTTTACAATATCTTTTTAGTTTATAAAAAATATTACTTTGAAGAGGTAAAGAGTATAAAGATGTTTAAAGGTTTTTTTTTATTTGTTAATTCTTTACTGGTTAGCCTGCCTTCAAGAAAAACTTTAAGTTTAAATTGAAATTTTGGTAGCATGCTTGGTTTTATTTTAGTTTTTCAATTATTTACTGGTACTTTTTTAGTTTTTTACTACTCCCCTGATAGTAGTTTGGCTTTTAACAGTGTTCAGTATATTATATATGAGACAAATTTTGGCTGAGTGTTACGAATTTTTCATTTTAATGGGGCCAGGATATTTTTCTTTTTTCTTTATTTACATTTTTTTAAGGGTTTATTCTTTAATAGTTATCGTCTAAAGTTAGTTTGGTTAAGTGGTTTAACTATTTTTTTATTTTTAATAATAGAGGCATTTATAGGCTATGTTTTAGTTTGAGCACAAATGAGGTTTTGAGCCTCTGTTGTAATTACTAGGCTATTAAGTGTAATTCCAATATATGGTCCTAAAATCGTTTCTTGAATTTGAGGAGGTTTTGGTGTTTCTGGGGCAACACTAAAATTTTTTTTTGTTTTACATTTTCTTTTACCTTGAATACTAATTTTAGTTATTTTGGCACATTTATTGTTATTGCACGACTCTGGTAGAACTTCAAAGCTTTTTTGCCATGGCGATTATGATAAAATTATGTTTTATTCTTTTTATTGATGAAAGGACGGATATAATTTTATTTTTTGGTTTTTGTTTCTTTTTTTTTGTTTTTTGTATCCATTTATCTTAGGGGATCCAGAAATGTTTATTGAGGCTGACCCTATAATGAGTCCGGTTCATATTGTTCCTGAGTGGTATTTTTTGTTTGCTTATGCTATTTTGCGTGCTATTCCTAATAAGATTTTGGGGGTTGTAGCTCTTTTATTTAGAATTTTAATTTTTTATTTTTTTTATTTTGTTAATAGAAATTTAAGTTTTATAGATAAAGTTTTTAAATTTATAAATTTTTTTTTTCTTTTTATTAGTGTAATTTTAAGCTGGTTAGGACAGTGTTTGGTTGAATTTCCTTTTCTTTTCCTGAGTGGTCTTTTTTCAGTTTTATATTTTTTTATTATTTTTTCTTTATTATTTTTTTATTGATTTATAGGTATTTTATTTAGTTACTATAATTATTATAATTAAGATATATTAGATTTAGGTTCTAAAGATAAATATTATAGTTTATTTCATAATTTTCATATTTTAAGTTTATCAAGTTACCCTTATTTAGTATTTTTAAGTGTTACAGGACTAACTTCTTCTATTGTTGTTTTTTTTAAATATGGACTTTACCAGGGATTTTTGATTTCTTTGTTGATTGTCCTTTTTATTTCTTTTATTTGGTCAAAAGATATTTCATATGAGGGTCTAAGGGGCTATCATAATTTTTTTGTTATGGATGGTTTTAAGTTTGGTGTTGTTTTGTTTGTTTTTAGTGAGTTTATATTTTTTTTTGGTATTTTTTGGACATTTTTTGATGCTGCTTTGGTTCCTGTCCATGATTTGGGGGAAGTTTGGTCTCCTGTTGGTTTACATTTAGTTAATCCTTTTGGTGTTCCTTTGTTAAATACAATTATTTTGTTGAGTAGTGGTGTTAGTGTAACTTGGAGTCATTATTGTTTGTTGAGTGGTAATGATTGTTTTTTTGGTCTTCTTTTGACTTGTATTTTAGCAGTTTATTTTACTTCTATTCAGCTTATGGAGTATTCTCAGGCAAGTTTTTCTATTTCTGATGGTGTTTTTGGTAGTATTTTTTACTTGTCTACAGGTTTTCATGGTATTCATGTTTTGTGTGGTGGTCTTTTTCTTTTTTTTAATATGTTACGTGTTTTGTTTTTTCATTTTAATTTTAATCATCATCTTGGTTTGGAGTTTGCAATTGTTTATTGGCATTTTGTTGATGTTGTTTGGTTATTTCTTTTTGTTTTTGTATATTGATGGTCTTATTAGTTTTCTAAAAATATTTTATTAAGAATATTTGACTGTTAATCAAAAGGTTTATCTTAAAGCTATTTTAGTATAAATATAATATCTAATTTGTAATTAGAAGGTTTTGTTAGCATTTATTATATTTTTGTCTTCTTTTTTAATATTCTTTTTTTCTTTGACTAGTTTTTCAATTTTTTTATTTTTGTTTTTAATTTTTCTTTTTTCTTTAAAATCTTTTTGATTTGGGCTGTTTTTATTTAACTCAAGTAACTTATTTTTTATTTTAGTTTTTTTGAGTTTGTCAATTTTTTTGATAATTATTTTAAGAGAGAAATCTTTTGTCTTAGTTTCTTTTAGTTATATATTAATTTTAATTTGTATTTTATTTTTTTTTAGAAGAAATTTATTTTTGCTGTATATTTATTTTGAGTTATCAATTTTTCCAATTTTATTAATAATTTTAGGGTATGGCAGCCAAATTGAGAAAATTAACTCTGGATATTATCTTTTATTTTATTCTTCTTTTTGTTCTATGCCTTTTTTGGTTGTTTTGTTTAATCTTAATATTTTGGATTATAAAGTTTTTTTTTATTTAATTTAAGTTGGGAAATGTGTTTTTTTATTTTTTTATTGTTTTTAATAAAGTTTCCTTTGTATTATTTACATCTTTGACTTCCTAAGGCACATGTAGAGGCTCCTACTACGGCAAGAATATTATTGGCAGGCTTATTACTTAAGCTAGGCACTGGTGGGTTTCTTCGTGTTTTATTTTTATTAAAGTTTAACTTTGAATATTTGTTATTCTTTATTTCTTTTCTAGGTTTTTTTTTCAGTTGTTTTCTTTGTGTTTTTCAATCAGATTTAAAATCTCTTGCGGCTTATTCTTCTATTAATCATATAATATTTCTTTTGTTATTAATAAGAATATTGAGTGTTTTTAGAAAATTTAGAAGATTATCTATTATAGTGGCTCACGGTTTTATTTCAACTTTAATATTTTTTTTTGTAGGGGAGTATTATCATTTGAGTAGAAGTCGTATATTATATTTTTTTGGGGGCTATTTAAAATCAAATTTATATTTTTTAATTTTATTTGGTTTGACTTGGCTGTTTAACGGGGGTGTACCTTTTTCTTTATCTTTTTTTGCTGAATATATTGGTTTTGTAGTTTTATTTAATGTTTTAAATTTTATTTTTTTTCTTATATTTTTTTATTTTTTTATTTCATTTTATTATACACTATATGTTTTAGTGAACGGATTTTTAATAAAAAATATTTTCAAAGTTTTTCTTTGAAATGTTTTTTCTTCACTATTTATATTGATTTGAGGACTAAATATTTTTATTTTTAATTTTATTTTTTAAAAAATTTTTTTTTTGCAAAGGCCCCTGTGTGATCAACACATTTTTTTAGTGAAAAAAAAGACCATGTTATTCTTGAAACTTAAAATTTAGTTTTTTTTAAAAAAAAGAAGATTCAATTTTTGTTATATTTTTTTAAAAAAAGATTTTTATTTTTTTTTTTTCGAAATTTTTGAATTTTTTTAAAAAATAATATATTTTTGGTTAGAATTAATTTTTATAATTTCAGTTAATGTTTTTGGGTGAAACGAGAAAAAAAATTTTTGTTGTTCATATATATTTATATATATATATATATATATATATATATATATATATATATATATATATATATATATATATATATATATATATATATATATATATATATATATATATATATAACACACACACACACACACACACACACACACACACACACACACACACACACACACACACACACACACACACACACACACACACACACACACACACACACACACACACACACACACACACACACACACACACACACACACACACACACACACACACACACACACACACACACACACACACACACACACACACACACACACACACACACACACACACACACACACACACACACACACACACACACACACACACACACACACACACACACACACACACACACACACACACACACACACACACACACACACACACACACACACACACACACACACACACACACACACACACACACACACACACACACACACACACACACACACACACACACACACACACACACACACACACACACACACACACACACACACACACACACACACACACACACACACACACACACACACACACACACACACACACACACACACACACACACACACACACACACACACACACACACACACACACACACACACACACACACACACACACACACACACACACACACACACACACACACACACACACACACACACACACACACACACACACACACACACACACACACACACACACACACACACACACACACACACACACACACACACACACACACACACACACACACACACACACACACACACACACACACACACACACACACACACACACACACACACACACACACACACACACACACACACACACACACACACACACACACACACACACACACACACACACACACACACACACACACACACACACACACACACACACACACACACACACACACACACACACACACACACACACACACACACACACACACACACACACACACACACACACACACACACACACACACACACACACACACACACACACACACACACACACACACACACACACACACACACACACACACACACACACACACACA
>JAMPIO010000498.1:0-34692 GCA_024699865.1 Aphelenchoides fujianensis | reverse complement strand
TCGCTGCCACGAGTGGAGCATCAGGTAGGCGTCTAAACCGAATGCAATGAAGTGGTTTGTTGGAATCGCCCACCGTCGATCCCAATGGCGAGGATGAGGAACGGCGTGATGCAGAGAACGGAGGAGAAGTTCATGCCCCCGAAGAACATCAACCCCAAGGCCGTCATCGAAGCCATCAACGGGCACGTGACGGCGGTCATCGCCAACGAGATCTGCAGAAGATGGAATGAGCAAGAGAGATGAGAGGATGTGAGGACCTTGTGCACACTCGCTTGCTGGAAGTAGGCGGCCGAAAGGAGGACGGTGACCACCGACGTGACCGCCAGAATGCAGAAGCCGAGCAGAATGGCGGGCAACAGCGAGTAGCCGCCGCGGACGAGCTCTTCCTGCACACTCGTAGGGTTCATCACTCGAATCTTCAGGTGCCTGCTCTTGTATTCGCTGAACAAACACGAAGGAATGAAGGAGCAGTCGGAAAGGAGTGCCCACTCGTTAAAGAAGCGAAAGACCTCCATTTCGTACTTCTCCACGTCCTCGGCCGTCCACGCGTCCCGCAGGCCCGCCTTGTACGTCAAGCTGAGGAGCTCGGCGGCCACCAGTTCGCTCCGATTGGTCGTCGGATTCCTCGCCATCCGCACGCCGAAGACGCTCGGCTGGATGTTGATGCGGACGCCGAAGAGCTCGAAGATCGGGTAGTCGAAGTGGAGCTGCTTCTCGGCCGCCGCTTCCGCCGTCATGTTCTGCCGGATTTGGAGGGCGCCCTTCAGGAAAAAGCGGTTGAATGAATAGTTGAGAGAGTTCTCACGTAGAATGTCCTGATGGGATCGTTAAGGACACAAAATGAGGTGCAGAACTCGTCAAAGGTTTGCAGTTTGCCGTTGGACCGATTGAGAATCTTGAAGCGACGTCGCACGATGTCGTCCACCTGTTTGAAAGAAAAAAGGTAAGTGGGTGGGTGCATCAAGAGAACGCTCACCTCGACGACTTCTTTCAACGCCTCCAACGTGAGCAGATTGCCGCCCGTCCGCTTCGCTTCGATCAGGAGGATTTGGGCGAGCGGGTGGTCGTCTTGGTCGAAGAAGCGATCTTTGGCCTCCCATTCGGCCAGGGAGCGTGAACCGTAAGGGGTCCAACCGTGCAGCGTGTTCCGCTGCCTGCAACGAACACGGGAATCTTCTTGCTGCTTGCGAGTGTAAAAAAGTTCGAAGAAAGTTTTCGGCTTCAAACGGCGGCGACGTGATTCACGCTGTTCGCCGATTAGCGAAAAGAACGGAAAACACACAAACTCCTGCCGCTTACCGCGTCAAAAACACTTTTGTTGTGCAGACGAGCGTCAGGAACATGCACGCGGTCACAATGAGGAGCGGCCGCGCGACGATGAAGCGCGCCCACCAACAATAGACGCGATGGACGGCAGCGATCAAGCGGCTTTCGCTCTCGGTTTTTGGGCGATGAAAAACGGCCGAAACGGCTGCAAGAAGAAAAACATTGGACGAGACTCTACAAAGGAAGCCCACCATTCGAAGCCCCATGCTCGTTTTTCGCTTCCATCCCGAGCGAAATGATCGGACGGCCGCGTAACGACGCGCGGAATTCCCGAAACTCGTGAAATGGGCGTCGATCGGAAAAAGACGAGCGGGAACGAGCGAGAAGACGAAAACAACTCCTCGCTCTTCCGCACGCTCGCAAGTGGTTTCTTCCGACCGTTCACTCCTCACCGCTTTAAAACCGCCTGCAAGTGGCGGGGTTCGTTTAACAAGAAGACGAATTCGACGTCACGCGAGACGCATGAACGCGGGCGGCGATTTGCGGAACGTCGGGATTCGAGCGAAAAACGCCCGTGGACTCGCGTCGATCGGCGGCGAGTGCGCGTGAACCCGCGAACGTCGCGGAAGAACGCGGAAGCGCGAAGATCGCCTTCGAAACCGCGCCGTTCGAGAAACCACCGATCGCGAGCAAACGCCCCACGTTTTTGACGTGCGAGCGATCTGCCACGCCTCTTTTCTTCGTTCTCGCGAGCACCCCGCGGGATCGCCGCCCGCCGCCGAATTGGGCGAACTCGCCGACGTCCTCCGGTTTTCGTCAACAGTTGCGTTTATTCGAACGTTTTTCGGCGATCAATCACCCGTTGTTCACTTCATGGAGGCGAAGCCGATCTGCCCCTTGCCGATGTGGAAGGCGATGCACTGGCCGCGGTACATGGGATCGCCGAGGACCCACTTTTGGTCGCCCACTTGCGCGTTCACCTCGCCGAACAGGGCCACGCATTTCGAGCGGTCATCGAGAGACTGCAAGAAAGATATGGTAATTGGAGGGTCTTCGGTGTGCCTACTTGGGCGGTGTACTGCTCGGCGGTCAGTTTGTGTGTTTTGCCGTTGACCACGAACTCGAAGGCCGGGAACGTCGACTTCTTGGAGCAGTCGACGAAGAACTCGTTCCCGTCCTTCCGCGCGCCCAGCAGCTGGAGGATCGCGTCGACGTCCGCCTTCGGCCCGAAAATCTTCTGCGGGCCCGGGCGGATGAGGGCGTTCGACGGCGAGAAGCTCTTTGATCCGAATTGAATCCTGCAGAGCGATGGATGAAAAGAGTGGAAAAGAGGAGAGAACGCACTTGTCCAGCTTCAGGATCCACCGCTTCGGGACGGCGACCGGATGCCACTCGAAGTTCTGCTGGCAGTGCTTCTCGTCGTACGCCGCAAACTCGCCGAAGCCCGCCGCCTGCAGGCCGGTCGCTTGCGTGTGGTTGAGGCTGAAAACAACCGACCATTGACCTCCTTTCTTCCCTCCACTCACACATCAATGTGGAAGGTGTGCACCTGATCGCCCAGCAGCTTCGTGACCAGAGCGAAGGAGGGCAGCAGCGAGATGCCCTGCGGGAAGCCCAGCCCGGCCACTCCCGCGCCCACGCCCTGCTGAAGAGCACCAGTCGGTCGGTCGACGAACGGAAACACGAGGGGAATCGGTTTGCCGAGGCCGGTGAGCGCGTCCTTCGCCAAGTGGCCGGTGTGCTTCGAGCCGAGGTAGTTGGCGGCGAATGGGAAGTGGATCATCGCGCGGTGGGTTTTCGAGCGTCTAGAATAAGCGATTGTTCGATTATGTAGTTTGAGCCATTCGCACTCACTTGGCGTCGAATCCGACGCGGTGCGCGTTGCAGCCGGGCGTCTTGCAGTCCTTCAGGATGAAAAACAAGACGTCCGTTTCTGTAATAGAGAGCATGTTAGACATGGCTGTCGACCGTTCTACTCGCCCGTATCGAGTCGCATTTGATTGTATTGCGATGGAGTGCCTGCAATTGACAGTTTTAAGTTGATTGGCCAGCGAATCTTACCGAGCACCATGGGTCCCGTCCAGACGCCCGCATTCTTGTTGTAGAACGGCTGAGGGATCGCTTTCTTCCCCGCGGAGGTCGCAAGGACGAACGGGAGGAGAAGAAGAAGGAGACGAGTGGAAATCATGACTGATTGGTGGAGAGAAGAACGGAGATGGCCGTTTAAATACTCATAGCGGCAAGTGAGAAGCGATCATCCGGAAGCGTGCTCGATTCAATCAGATTTACCGGTGTTTGCAGAGACGAGCCATCACTCGGCTTTCTGCTCCCTTCTCCACGGGATTCCCACAGATCGACGAAATCGGCCGGCTGCCCAAACAACCGACGCTCTTTTCTGCTCGAGACGAGTTCAACTGCGAGCGCACGGGTTTTGCAGGAGTGCAGGCAGCGCATTAGTTTCCACAACAACAACAGAAACTAGCACTCTGCGCCGTTCTCCACGCCGCTTTTTCGAGACTTTAGAAAGAACACGCCGTTTTCCTCAACCGACGGACAACCCGAAGCGATCATTTACAACCCATTGCTTACACCCAGCCGCAACAACCGCTTGATAACAGGCACTCGTTTTACGGAGGTTTCCTTTGTCTGGAACACGAAGCTGCAAACGAAATAAGCCAGTGAAATTACAAAGTAATGTAAAAATCGCTGACAACCCCGAGTTAAAGCGGTCATGACAAAATTTGTGACAAAATCTTGTCAATCTACAAAAATCGTCACGGATTTTGACAAAATGTCAAAATCCGTCACGGATTTTCACTTGGCGTCAAAAATCGTCACGGATTTTCACTAAGCGTCAAAATCCGTCACGAATTTTCACTTAGCGTCAAAATCCGTCACGGATTCTTACATTTTGTCATAATTCGTCACGGATTCTTACATTTTGTCAAAATCCGTCACGGATTTTCACTAAGCGTCAAAATTCGTCACGGATTTTCACTTAGCGTCAAAAATCGTCACGGATTTTCACTTTGCGTGATTTTTTATGAAAAGCAGTAGCTAAAAAGACACCATTTATCATGAATTTTGACGCAACGTCAAATTTTATGATCTGCCGTTTCAAAGTGCTCCGGCAACGGAAGATTGAGCAGCGGTTGTGAATTTTTGGCATTTTGCAAAATATGAGCAAAGTTTAGACGCAATTTTCAGACACAAAAAGCAAAAAATGGCGTTGTCACGGTGTTTTTGTGTTAAAAGGCACTTTTTGTAAGACTGAAGAAGTCAGTGGTACAGTTTTTTTGAACCCCCTTGTTTTTTGCTCTGATTACGTTCTCCCAGGTCTGACTTGAAGATTGGTGTACAATTCATGCGGTGGAAACGCCGATTTCCCGCCGAAAACTGCGGCCAAAGTGGTCGACCTCGAGATTTTGGCCCTCGGTGACCTCGAGCTTCCAGTTCGGTGGTCCAGTGGATTCATAAAACGAATTACACCTGTAAAGAATCGTCAGAAAACGGGCTTTCCGACAAGCTAATGCACAAACCCATGCGTTGAGAACGAAGAAAGTGGCGGTCAAAAACGTCCAAAAACGGCCACCTCAAAAACAGCCGTTTTTGACGTTCAGTGTTCGTTTTCTCGAAACATTTCCATTGTGTCGGGCGAGTTACGCCCTGCACGATGTAGAACAAACATTTGCGGTTCTAATAAACCTTATTTCGTCGCAAACGAAGCGTGTCCGCCCCCCACTTCGGCCTCGTAAACATGGACCGCTCGAAACGACACAAAACCAAAATTCTTCTTTTGGGATATGTTTTCAACTGCACACTCCGCAATCAATTGTTTGTCGAATTGATAACATTATAAGGCATGTTTGAGGCAATTTTCTGTCTTTTAACTTCAACTATTCGTCTGCTACACCAGCAAACGACGTCAAACAGATGTGAAATTTGACACTGGCTTTACAACAATAGCAGACGATTCGAGAATCTGGTTTTGCAATTTCTAAGTTCACTCGGTCAGTAAGACCAACTTCTGTCCAAAATGCAGTTGCAGAAACCTCTGACCAACGGAGATGTTGATGGCAGAAAATTGGGTCTTTTGAAGCAAAGGGGGTGCCTATGGATTTAGGTCAAAAAATTGAAGTTGTCGTTTTTGTGCTTTCTTGAAAGTCCTGAGCAGAAGGATTCGTTAGATGTGCTACTTGTGGGCCCAAAGTCGTGAAAAATCAAGATATGACGTCAAATGTCAACCGTTTTCGTCCAAAATCAACCCTGCCGTAAAATCTTTCAGAAGACACTACAAACCGTCAAATCTTGCAAGCGGGCGCTGGATGTTGCACCAACTTATCACTGTCAATTTGAGATCAATCAGCCACCGCTTACGCGAATGAGCAAGCATTTTCAATTTTGGGCCATCTTGGGTGGCCGATGTTCGAGAGGTTGTAAACCGGGGCGGACACGCCTCGTTTGGTGTGGCTTTTGGTTCATTAGAAGCGCAAAGATTTGTTGTACATTGTGCAAGGCGTAACTCGCCCGACCCAGTGCAATTATTTTGACAAAACCATCTTCGAACGTCAAAAACAGCAGTTTTGGAAACCACCAATTTTCCACCTTTTTGGTCGCAATTCCTTTTGTTGTTAACGGGCCCGCACGCGCGATACCTTGTTGAAAAGCCCGTTTTAAGGCGGTTTGTCTCATGTGCAACTCGATCCACCACATTGCAGAACAACCGAACAAGAGCCCCGAACATATGACACGAGGAAAACCCGAGGTCGACCACTTTGGCCGCAGTTTTCGGCCAGAAATCGGCGTTTTCACCGCGTGAATTTGGTATCAATCTTCAAGTCAGACTTGGGGGAGAACATAATCAGCCAAAAAAACGAGGGGGTCCAAAAAAGCTGTACCAACGTGGCGGGAAATTTCTTCGTTCTTACGGACAACGCCTTTTAAAACCCAAAATTTTTGCGTCAAAAACGTGGTTTTTTTCCATTTTTACACAGCAATTTGATAAAAAAAATATTCTTTAACCGGTAAAAACCGCAGCTTTAATTCTGGAATAATCAAAAATTCTGCAATTGACAAAATCCGTCACGGATTTTGACATACTGTAAGAATCCGTGACGAATTTTGTCTCAAGACAAAATCCGTGACGATTTTTGACGCTAAGTGAAAATCCGTGACGAATTTTGACGCTTAGTGAAAATCCGTGACGATTTTTGACAAAATGTAAGAAATCGTCACGGATTTTGACAAAATGTAAGAATCCGTGACGGATTTTGACGCTAAGTGAAAATCCGTGACGAATTTTGACAAAATGTAAGAATCCGTGACGGATTTTGACGCTAAGTGAAAATTCGTGACGGATTTTGACGCTTAGTGAAAATCCGTGACGATTTTTGACGCTAAGTGAAAATCCGTGACGGATTTTGACAAAATGTGATTTTTTATCATCTCCGAAAACAGAAATTGGGAACTCGGGGTTGTCAACGATTTTTACGTTACTTTGTAATTTCCCTGGCTTAAATGAAAACAAAACGAACGCTCGATTCACGCGGTTTGCTCATCCAGCGGCGTTCTTTCATTTCGACCCGAGCGAACCGAAGCGGGTGGTCGGCCGCGTTCTGCAGCGAGCGGTGAGCTCATTTCTTCCCTTTGTGTACGTCCAATCATTCCTTTCGTTTGCAGAAGATGGAGCAGGAGCCGGAGCGGAAGTTGCCGCGGCGAACTCTCGTCGCGGTTTTGATCACCACGCTTGCAACGTCCTTCCGATGGGGCTACCACCTTTCGATCCTCAATCCGACCATCGGCGTGTTGATGGACCTGGAGAACCGAACGCTGAAGGCGCACTACGGGATCGAGCCGGCCAACGACGCGCTCCACACGTGGATTTGGGCCCTCACTTCGGGGTCTGCCCTGCAATCCTTGCCTTCTTCTCATGCGTTTGCAGGAGCTTCTTCCTGACGGCCACCTTCGGGTCGATCGTCTTCTCCTGCATGAACGAAACGATGGGGCGACGGACGGGTCTCCTCTACTCGCAAGGCGTCTTTATCATCGGGCGAGTTCCACCTTTTTTGTTCCCCTGCTCATGTTGTCGTTCCCTTCAGGTCGGCCCTTTGCGCGGTCTCTTACTACGAGATGTTTGAACTGCTCGTGCTTGGGCAGCTGGTCAGCGGGTTCGCGCTGGGTAGGCTACTTCCTGTGAACATGGGAGGCTCATCCTTCGTTGCAGGAATGGCGATGTCTGTGCTCACCCCCTTTATCAACGTCAGCTCTTCCCTGACATCCAACGTCTAATCGTTCGATTGCAGGAGATCTGTCACGAACAGCACAGCTACATTCTCAACCTGTTCGTTAGAACTCGGGGAACTGGAAGTAAATCATCACATCACAGGTTCGTCGCCATTGGAATCGAGATCGGGACGACGAGTGCGAACATTCTGGGCGTGGAGATCGTGTTGGGCGGCGCCGACCGGTGGCCGGTCCTCTTCGCCCTCCCCTGCGTCTTCTCTCTCGTTTGGTTCGTTTCTTCGACTGTCCTCTAATCACTCCATCGCTTCAGCATCATCTTCTTCCTCAAATGGGGGCCGGAGACGCCCATTCGATTGCTTAAGACGAATAAGCGCGAAAAGGCCCTCCACTCCGTCCGCTTCTACTACGAACTCGACGGGCACGCCGCCGTCGCCCACTTGGTGAAGAGCGAACGGAACCTCCGGCAGGTGCGTTCCTTCCCTCAAGGTTCCTTTCTATTCGTTCCACAGGCCAAGTCGATGGTGGCGATGTCCCTCTGGCAGGCGTTGCGGGATAGGGAGAACCGCAAAGCCCTCTTCTTCGCCTGCTTCATCAACGTGATGACGATGCTGAGCGGGATCCTCGCCATCACGCAGTTCGGGACGCTCCTCTTCACGGACCTCGAGATTGAAGCGGTAGGGATGGACATCTTGTGGCCGTCTACTCGCTTCGCTTGCAGAACAAGGCCGGCTTCATGAACGCGGGCGTCCTGTCGGTGTCGCTCGTTGGTTCGTTTTCCTCCCCTCACCTTCGATCATCTTCTGTTTTCAGGCCTCTTCTTCGCTCTGTTCGTGGTCAAGGACTACGAACATCGGAAGCTGCTCTCACCTCGATCAGTCCTTCCCATCTTGGCTTTGATCAACTGTGGATTCTTCGGCGTGCAGTTCATCGAGGTTACCCATCTCCTTTAATCCTCTCTTTAATTGCCCGTCTTGTAGAACAAGAACACCTCGCTCTACTGCTTCCTCGGGCTGACCATCGCTTTCTGCCTCGTGTTCTCGCAATCGCTGGAGAAAATTATGGTCTTTCAAGGGGCCGCATTCACTGCCGTCGAGCAAGTTTCCTCCGACTAATCCAACCGAATCCTCTTTCGTTGCAGGTACCTGGACTCGACGGCGGCGATCTCGCTGGCGGTCGGCTTCTTCGTGACGTTCCTTGCGCCATTTGCCTTCCTGCCCATTTACGACCAAATTCAAGGCAAATCGTTCCTCATCTTCGTCGGTGCGTCCTTCCCAACCCTCCTCCACGGGCCAATCGTTTGCTTCCAGCGATCCTGGTGGTCGCTTGGGTCGTGTGCTTCTTTTGGTACCCGACGAAGCCGAAGGTCGCCCTCATCATCGACGCCTCGCCCGCACCCGACCAAATCGAGAAGGAAGGGCTGCCGCTGGAGAAGGGCGAGCTGCTGGTCCCCGAGAAGGAAGAGCCGGTCGAACAGACGCCGGGGAACGGAGAACAGCCGCCGCAAGCGAACGGGTGGAGCAAAGAGCCGACCGGGCCGACCAAAACGAAGACCATGACGACGCAGTCCCGAGAGCCGTTCGCCTGATCGCCTTTCTGTTCGCTGCGTGGATAAACCGAGGGATTGTTCCGTTGGGTTTGTAGTTCGAAAGAACAAAAGAAGAAAAGAATCTTTGAAACGGATTAGACGGCCGTGCAAACCTGCGGCCCTCTGGCCGGATTACCGCCCGTTTTGTCTGCGGTTTGTCGAGTGGTCCACGGATAATCCGTCTGTTCGAACAAACGGCGGCTATTCTCGTCTCGTCTACCGTAAGTCGTCGTTTGCAAGCGGGGAAGTGCACTCTCGGTGCCGAATGAGGAACTCCGCGCCTTGGAAACGCGAACGGCCGACGAATTCGTCCGCATTTTGCATCCCGTTCTGTTCCAAATTTGGATGGAAATGCAGAATTTGGTCGTTGGAGACGAGGCTGCCCTCTTCGAAGAGTCCCCTTCGTTCTCTCGGAGTGATCTTCGAAATGTTTATGCCGCCCGAATTGGCGACGAAAGTGCGCCGTCGGGCTGCAAAACACGTCAAGAACACTCGCAGTGCCGCCTTTGGCTTTTGATCACGTCCCACTGCGTTCCGCCAACAAACGGCCAGCAAACCACCGTATTTTCGTCGCCTTTTGACGTCGCCACTCGGTTGTTGTTTTGCGGGCCGAAAATCGCGGACTTCCGGCCGGCTGGGCGCGCGGCGATAAGCGGGCGGCCGTTCGGATGGCCGCCGCTTCCGCTCGGGTGCGCGTGCAGAAATCGAAGAGGCGTAATGCACTTCCGGGCACGAGCCCGCCATCAGAGGAACAGCTTGCAGACGTGCAACGGAATCTTCTTTCTTTCGAGTTGACCTTTCGTTCCGCGAGTGCGTGATTGCGAACGGAAGGCGAGTGAAAAGAATTGAAGTGTGTTTCTAAATCCGATTAGGGCACTCGATTACTGCAGCTAATTACTGCAATTCAATTCTTTCCATCCAGCCACCGTATTCTTCCGCCTGTTTTCGTGCACTTTTGGACACGAAACTCGCCGGCCGCAAGGGGAGATCTCTGGTTCGTTGCAACCCTGTGGATCATTTGAACGTTCAAACAGCAAACCATCACCGGGGATCAGAACACACTTCGCTCGCTCGAATGTCGTCGCCCCGTACGGTCGGGGGCAATCGGGCGTGAACGGCGAACACCCGGCCGTGCCCACCTATTCGCCACAGGAAATGACACCCGCGAGTACGTGGGCTGGTCCGCCGGTTAGTGCACTTCCACTCGAGCGAAACGAGTGGCCGATCCCCCGAACACTCGTTCGTTCCGAATCGAGAATCCAAACAATCCGGCACGAATTCGTCACTCCGTTCGTTCGCTTTGCAAGCGGCGAGATTCGTGCGGTCGGCTGCAAACGGGGGTGATTTCGTTCCACTCCGGCCGTCCCCAAATAGCCGCCGCGAGAACGAAAGAACGAGTGGGAAAGGCGGCTATTTCGGGCGGCCATTGTTCGCCCGCCGCTTCTTTTCGTTCGTTTGTTCTCCGCACTGCTCGGCGACGAGGTCGCCGATCCGCGACCGCCGAATGGCGTCAATCGCCGCCTTCGAGCACTCGGGGGACCGCCGAATGGGCGCCGAGTGGGCAGCCGGACGGCTGCTCGACGGACTTTCGTCTACGAACTGCCCCGATCGGACGTCCATTAATCCGGAATGGAGGGCGTCAATCCAATTTCGTGGATTCAATCCGGGGATTCGATTACGAAAACCAAGGACGACGAACTGGCGGCTTACGTCTGGACGGAAAACAATTGGGTCGTGCGGTCTTGTTTTCACTTTCCCCTCATTCCTCCTTGACCTCCGTGGCTAATCGAATTGGATTCGCGGGCATCACGTGAACGAAGAGGCAAATGTCCTCCCATTCGTTCTCTGGTTTGTACCCGAAGGTCACTACGACAAATGTCTTGCCTGGATTCAATCATGACATCAAGCGGAAGAGTACAGCGAATGGAGTTCTTCGGGGATTCTTTCGCGATTGAAGGTGTTTTTCTCTGCTAGGTCAACTGAACGGCCAACCCATGGGCTTCCCGTCTTCTCTACGGATCCCGAAGCCCTAGGCGAGCGGGAGGGAAGCCGCGCATTCTGATCGCGGCGGCAGACGGAATTCCGCGTACTCAACTCAACGGTTTCCGTCGAACTGACCGGGAAATGATGAGGGCGGCGAGATCACGATTTCTGGGCCAGAAGCCCGTCCGAATTCCGCCGCTACGCAAAAGTACGGCCCGTAATCCGCCACCCGCCCCGGCGGTCCTCGAAGTCGAAGCGGAAGCGGCGGTAATTGAGCGGGCGGGCGGGCGGATTCCCCCGCAACGGCCCTACGGTCACCGCTTTTTGTTCTCTCGATCGACTGCCGTCATTCTTCGCCCTTCTCGCCGCCCTCGCCTCCCCCGTAATCCAGCGGAAAGTGCGGGAAGCTGCGGCCAATTGGGGGACAAATGATGTGATGGCCGATGGCAGGAATCATAACAGAATTTGATTAACGGACGGAAGGGATGCCTATTGTACTCTTCCTCTTCTTCTGTCCGCTTGTTTACCGCTGGAATGGGCGCGTGTCACGCGGAACGCCGGCCGGCAATCCGCTCCTGACATTTCTGCACTCGTTTTTCGAGGGCTCTTCGCTAATCCGCCGGCCGGATCGTGTGTTTCTTTTCGTTCGTTATGTCTTTCTGCCGGTATTTCGAGCGGCGAGAACAAAGAAACCGACGAGAATCCGAGAATTCCGAACAATCGGGACGGTTTATCCCCGGAGGAATGTGCAGCCAGAAATGGCCAAACAATGGGCTCAAAGGGGTACCGTAGTCCAAAAAGGGAAAACGCGGCAAGCAAGTGGACCTTTCTTTCGGTTGTTGCTGGAAAACGGAACAAATTGCCTCTCTCTTCATCCACTTCCGCTCGTGACTAATCACTCCTGGCGCCACACTTGGCGGATTTCCGCCTACGAACATTCCGGCGAGATTCTTTATGACTTCTCGCTGCAATCTTTCGAACACACTTGCGAATGTCGACTTCCGCCGGACGGCCAACCAATTTCTCGTCCTCAATCGAGTGCAGACAATGGACGAGAAGGAGACGAGTGGTCTTCGGTTTGTGCTCCTTCGTGTTCACCACGAATGCACGCACTCTTGAATGGAGGCTGCAAGTGACAAGAAGAAGACGCGCAATCAGCCCGGAATATCCGCCCGCTGTTGACAAAAACAACCCCCGCGCAAGAAGACGGTAAACATCTGCACGCCGCTTTCATCCGCTCGATCGAATTTGGAGCAAAAATCACGATGAAAAGCGGCGCCGAATTCGATTTGCAGCCGCCGACCTCCGCATTCGAACGTCACGCACTCGCCGCCTTTCTTTTGTGCTCCCGTTGGCCTCAAGAATGGACGAAGGCGGAGGAGAGCGCATTGAAGGGCGTTGAAGTCACGCATCAAGGCTGCAGAATTCCGATTGTTTCGTTCGGATGGAATGGAAGGAGAGTAATCAGGCGTCCATTTCACAAGCAGGCGGAAGTCCCGCGTCTGCTCATTTCCTCCTCGTCCTCTTCGTTCCTCGAAGTTTGTTCGCGGAAGCTCGCCGGCAGCCGCCAATCAAACGGCGACGGCGTTCGCATTCATCATTCGGACGTCCGTTTCGTTCGGTTTCCTTTTCGGGCGGTCGGGTGCACGTCTTCTGCACATGAATCCACGTGCGGCCGCCGCTTTCGTTTTTCCGATTCGCCCGAAATACCCGCGAATGTCTCGCCGGACCGCCACTTTGAGCACGAAGAAGGTAGGCGGCAGGTCGACCTGCTCATTATTGCGTGCTCCCGCGGTCCCGCTTCTCCGTACGCGACCTGCGAATAGCTCGATGAACGTGTAGCGGGATTATGGCCCCACGTAGTGCCCCCGTCATTCCCGTCGATGTCCAGAGGATTCCATCGGATTAGCGAACACTTGCGGCGGCTAGAAGGACGTCGGAGGTCACGGGATTCCCGTTGATGGACGTCCGCAGACAATCACTCGCTTTTCGCGGATTCTGCCCGCTCGCTCGTGACGGAATCGGCGGCCGACTTCTGCGAACAAAGCCGCCCAAAATCGTCTACCGTAACAAAGAAGTGAGGACAAAGCGGTCGGTCGATCGCGGCGATCGTTGGACGCGGTGGGCACAATGGCCGCCAATTGATTCCAACTACCCGTCCTCGTTGGCTAATTCGGGTGAAATCCAGACGGCGGTAGGTGGGCGGGCGGTCGAGACTCCCAGCTTCCAATTGAAATCGACCGAAATTACCCACCCCTTTCGGCGCCCACCCACTTCGTCCGAAGATCGCCGCAACCCCCATTTAGACGGCAGAAGACGGGCTTCAAGTTCACTCCCCGCACTTCCTCCTCAACTCGTAATCGAGCGGCCGATGTTCCCGCTCGCACTTGACGGCACGAACCGCGCGAGAAGCCGCCGGAATTCCAATTGGACGAGCGGTGTGACGCGCAAATTGCATTCGAGGCGAAAAGCCGCGGATTCCTCGAAGCTGCCGGCTGTCAACAAGTCAACAGGAACGCGGAATTCCCGCGAAATTGCCAATCAACGGCCACATTCACGCGTTCGCATAATCCGCACGCGATTAGTCCGCTGAACGAAAGGAATGGACGGCGATTGATTGGTGATTAACCTTCCCGCTTTCCTCTACTGCACTTGACTCCACCGCTTCTTGTTCTCCTGATCGAGTACCGTACGCATTCCACGAACTGTCGGGTTGCTCTTCGAGTTCTTCGTTGTAATCTCCGCGTAATTGGGACCATTCAATGCGGAGCGGGCGGACTGAATGCTCGTTCGTTTGTTGCTCTCCGGCCCCCGACCACCTCGCGGAGTCTGACGTTTCGATCGCTTCCGGTCGGGCAGCTGCAAACGGGGCGGGTAATTCGAGAAGAAGCTAGAGGCGGCGCTCCTGCAAACGAGCCGCCGATTCGGGCGATGACGAGGCGGAACTCGCTCGGCGGCCGCGGGCACGTCGGCCGGCCGGTTCGGTCTTCGAAGAAGCGGGAGGTCGTGAGGTTGCAGCCCGCCTTTTTCGACTGTTTGCGATGGGGCGGATTGGAAGCGACGACGTCGTCCTCCTTTCGGCTTCCACTCGGCTCCTTTGTTCTCGTTGGGCGGATAATCCGCGTGGTGGTTGGAGGACGCATTTTGCATTCCGCCCGCGTTGATTCCCTTTCATCCTTTCTTCTCCTTCGGCCTCGTTCTTGTCATTCTGTCCGTCCACTTCGTATAGTCGACGGCCGGCTGTAGGCGGCATTGTGGACGGAGCGCGCACTTTACGAGAATTTCCCAACCCTCGAGTAATTAGCCAGTCGGTTGTTTACGAGTTCGAGCGGGGGTTCGCGTGGCCGGTTCGCCTTTGAGCACTCCCTCTCACCCCCCTAATTTATTCCAGGCGACCACGAGACTCACCGCCCGGCCCGGCAGGTGAATCCGCGAGCAAAGAAGCGGGAATTCGTGAGTTAACCCCACACTTGCTGGTCGGAAAGTTCGCCGCACGGTCGGCGGCGGTCGTCCGGCGACAACGAGCGGCCCCCAACCTTCGGTCTTGTTTATTCATCGCGGGAACTTCCGCCCGCTCGCCCGTCTGCTCGTTTTGTGAACTCGACGCAAAATTCCGCTTCTTTCCGTCTCACTACCGTAATTTCGTTTCGAGCTTGTGCGAACGAACGGACGATTGATCTTCCCGACAGTCCGCACACCCGAATCCGCGGAAAGCGACGACAGAAGTGATCCGATTACTCCGAACTGCGGCCAATCAGTCGGGGAATTCGATTCCTCTCGTTGCGAGCAGTCGGTTTCGCTGGCAACCGGCAATCGAATTGGACGTACACCTGGCGGCCTTCTTCTTGACATCACTCTTCTTTTCCAACCATCCAGGGAAGAGTGCAGAGTAGTCGGGGATTTTACGGTAGCCGGGCGGAAGTGCTCGCTCGTCGGATTAGTTTGTTATGCTTCCTGTCATCCCGCTTCTTTGTACTGCTGCTGACTAAGCGAGAGGGCAGACAGCGGTCCCCGCCACGTGATTACTTGCAGGTGATCACTGGCCTTCCTCCGGTTTGTGCTCGGCTGCACTCTCGACCTCCGATTGGTGCCAAAAGCTTTTAGTTTGGCAGGGAGATTAGGCGGCCGGATTATGCGGATTTTCCACTTGTTTTGCTCGTTTTGAACTTTCAACCGGCGGGCCTTCGGTTTGCGGGAAGGTTCCTGAACGAGAGAACAAAGGCGGTCGGTCTCTTGCACTCGAGAAGTCCGTTCTTTCGCAATCCCCGCCGTTAATTGGGCGTCTTGAACCTTGCGGGCTAATCGCAAGGATGATGTTTGAGTCAGCCGGCCGTCTGTGCGATTAGACCGACGGCCAGGAAGGAGGTAAGACGAGCGGCCGACTGCAAACCGCCGGCCCTAATCTCCGACCGGCTCTCACGTCAATTGTCGCCTTAAGACGGAGATTCCAACGCGGCTTTCACGGGTTTTGCGACGGTCTTTTGTCCCTCCGACGACGAGATGTTTCGCGATGAAGTCGGGAAGTAGTGAGGAGAACGTCGTCCTTGGATATCGAGCGGCACTCTTTCTTTTGGAACACCTGCCTTCTTTGTTTCTTTACGGGAGTCCAAAAACCACGCTTCAAATGGGCGAAATTCGTTTCGAAGACAAAGAAGAGGCCGATTTGGGGTCGTTTGTTCACGGCGATTGCTCGAAAATAACCTCCGCCCAATCATTCCGCCCATTCAGCGTTCTAATGATCACGCGGTAATTAGACGCGTGTGGGGTACTCCTTGACCTTTTGGACGGGGACCGAAAACAAACAGAAAGTTCAATGGAGTGATTAAAACCGGGGAGTTCCTCACGTGATCCCGGCCGCAATTAACGGCCGCTCTTTGGGCGGGAATCCAATGGAATTACCGGCCGCCTTCTTCCTCCGTTGGCTCCGCCCTTTCGGCCACTCGGCCCACCCGTCCGCCCGCCCGCTCGCTCGCTCAAAAGTTCTCCGTTCACTTCGACGAGCAGAGCGGTCGGAATTGAGTGCGAGGATCATTTCGGTTGTTCGTTCGAAGCTCTTCGTTGAACTCCGGCCACGAATTCCCGTCGGATTGTCTTCTTTTGTCACCCGGCGGATTCCCGAAGCCGCCCGCCCCTCCGTGGGCTCGACGGTCGCTGCGGGGCGTCGCGGAAAGTGGGCGGGGCGTTCGGCTCATATTTTTGGCTTCTCGATCGTTTGTTCTCGCCGCCCGGCCGGCAGCTTTCAGTCGAGGTTTGTGTTCGCGGAGGGAACGGTCGGCCTCCTTTGATGTCCTCTTCCATCTCGTCGTACGGTAGTCGATGGAGCGGGGGTCGCCCTCAACCTTCTGCTCGTTCCGAAAACCCGTCGATTGAGTGGCGGCCAATCGGAAGGATCTCCAATTCCATTCATTCGTCCTCGCGTGTTCCCTTTGGCCTTAATCATGTTAATCCATTCGATCGCGTGCAGATCGACGGGAACAACAGCCGACTGGCCGGTCGGTCGGCTGCCAACTCAACGGTCGGCATTCAACGGGCGACATTTAAACCCGATTGTTCGCGCGAACTTCCTCGTCTGCTGCCGTGTGCTCGTGACGCGCAAACAATCGTTGCAATCGGACGGCAATCAACCCGCTTCTTTCAGCCCGCCCGCCGCCGTCTGCTCGCTTGCGGGGTGAACCTGTCGACTGCGAACTTCCGTCTTCAATCGAGATGTACACGAACCTGCTCCTCTCGCTGCTCGCCCTCGTCTGCCTCTTCAAATGGACCGATGCGGCGCGAATGTCCGACGAAGAAGGTTCGTTTCTGCCTTTCGCTCGTTCCGCTCCACCTCGCCCGCATTCAAACACCCGCCGCTCGGCCGCTCGGCGTCCATCAATTTGTGTTCGATTGGAAGTGCACTCGGACGGGCGGGGCACGTGAAACGTCATGCGGGAATTTGTGAGCGGTTTCGTTCAAACACAAGCGGCTCGTTTGCTCCAAAGAAAGCGGAGACTACGGTATTCTTTCGTCTCTTCCCAACAAAGTGGTCGTTGATCGGAACGGGCCTTCTCTTCTTTGTTCTCAAAAGAAAGACGGGGGAACACAAATTGGATGAGGGCTACTCGCGTGAGGATTAGCGGGCGATCGAACGTCCCGAATTCCCGTTCCGCACGTAACTCGCCGCTGGGTTGTTTTGGCCGAGTGGATGCCGCCGGTTAATCCAATTAGTTCGCTCTTTGGATCGACCGCATGACCCACCCGAGGACCGCCTTCTGTTTGTTTGTGTGCGGATTGATCGCGAATGCCTTCGGTTGACGTCCCGCCGGTCCGCTCGCTGGGTGGTCGGCCGGCGGGCTAATTGATGGAAGGACGAGCGGCATTCGGCGAACAAGCGGCCGGGGATTAGCGGAGATCCGCGGGATGCCTGCGGAAGTCAACAAACCGCCGAAAGGTCGTCATCGGCGTGTAATTGAGAAAGCGGATTGGATTCATCCGCCGCTAATCAAACACTTGACTTCTCGCCCTCCGTCGGCAGAATTCGATTTGGAGGTGGCGGGAGTGTCTCGCCGCGTGCTCGCTGCGAATTTCCCGGTAGTCGTGGGAATTCGGTTGGGTTCCGTCGGGCGGTTCGCGGAAGTCGGCCGGCGGCTCCAAATGGCGGAAGAATTCGAGCGGAAACGAGCGGCCCGGTTGCTCACCGCCCGTCCGAACGGATGGACGGCCGGATGCTCGAATGCTCTCTGGTTTCTTGCAAGACGCCGCTCGAAAACAAGCAATGAATTCGGAATGCGTTCGGTTCGAAGCACGCGGTCTTTCGGCCCTTCGGTCGGTGGTCGCCGAGAGCACTCGCGGACTTCCGCAAAGGCGGCCGGCCGGCGGAAGGATCGCGTTGTTGTGTCAACAAGGCGTCTTTTTGGCCTTGTGACCTCCGCTTTCACGCTCCAAATGGGAGCGAGAGAATTCGCGGAAACACGCAACATTCGGCGACCAAACGAGCGAATTCCAACGAATTTGATGCAACTTGAGGAGCGAGCAGCCGCAAAACACACGCATCCCCCTCACACATCACTCCACAAGCATTCCACTCATTTTTCTGCTTTCAGCCCGTCGGAAACTCTACACGCTGGCCGAACTGCTGGACGAGGAGATCGCCGCCCGGCAGGAGCTGAACGCCGTCCTCGCCCGCGAGCAGGCCCGCGAATTCGAGGAGGCGGTCGACGCGGAGGTCGCCAAGCTGAAGGACGGCGCAAAGGCCGCCGAGCAGCCGAAAGCGCCCCGTCGGGTCTCGTTGGGCGACCTGCTCGAGGAGTTCCCCCTGCCGAACGCCAAGCGCAGCCCCAACCTCCTCCGCCAACTCGCCAACCAGAGCGCCCGCGGCTTCGGCAAGCGGAAGTGAAATCTCGACCGCTCCCGCCGCTTTCTTCTTCCTTCCCGTGTACATTCCATCTTGTGCATTCCACCAAGCGCCCGTAGATCTCCCACTTCTCCTTCTCCTCATATCCCCGAAGTGATTAGTGAACTCGAAGCTCCACAATCAAGCCCTCCCTCCACTCCCTCCTCTTCTCGTCCCCCGGCCGGCCTCCGTTTTCTGTTGATCTCCCCCGTAAGCGAATAAACTGGAAAACCCCAAGGAAGAAGGAAGATCCTTTATTCTCGACAGAAACCAGGAGATTTACACGTCCGCTCACCAAATGCGGCACTGGTCCTTCCCGTACTTCATCGGCTTGTCGGTGCACTTGTTGGCCACCCAGAACGACTGCAAGCAACGAGTTGGATGAAAGAAGAAGGGAGATGCGTGCTTACGAAGAAATTGCTCAAGGCAACGTCTATACGAGCGTAGTTCGGCGCGTGAGTGTCCGTCTGGAGCTTGTTCAGGCGGTTCGCGAGCGAAAAATGATCGCAGAAGGCGACGCCCATCGAGACGAAGAACGTTTGGTTGTGATTCAACGTGGGGTAGCCGCGAACGTAAGAGTCCTTGCCGGCCTTCTCTCGTTTGAGGTGCTTCTGGTAGGCGAAGAAAGCCGCTCTGACGCCTCCATTGTCGGCGATCTGCAGCACAAGACGGCGGTTCAGACGAGTGAGAAGTAAAGACCCACGTTCTCGGCCAACGTTCTCTGTCCGTCCACGTGAACCTTGAGGTCGGGATCCTCGATGCTGTCGTAGCGATCGATGAAGCACTGGGCTCGTGTGTTGAATTCCGTCCGGGACGGAGCGTCCAACCTGAAAGAAACACGTGTTATCTCTTCCACCTTCCTTCTCGCTCACAGATCGCCGCCCGGCTGCCCGTTCTTGTCGAATAACGTCCCAGTGCTGTCAAAGGCGTGGCTGAACGAAAAAGCCATGAAGAGCGTGTGAAAGAAGGAATTTACGTGAATTCGTGGCCAAGAATGAATCCGAGCATCCCGAAGTTGTACGCAGCCGGGTTCTGGACCTTCACGATGTCGGTAATCGCGGCGGGGATGTCTGAAGCGGGCGGAATGAGAACAAAGAAGTCGGTTTTGCACTTACAAATCGCATTCTCGTTGGTGATGTGGGCGGCGTTCACGTCACTCGCGCGCATCAAGAGCTCCAAGCTCGAGTAATATTCGGGCACGACCTGCAATCCGTTCGTTCAGATGCTTCAATTGAATGCAGAACAAACCAAAGACATCATATTGCGGTGGAGGGCGTGCAGCTTGACCTTGACGCCCATCTGGCGGTAGGAGTCCGCAGTGGCGTCGAGGTTCAACAGCTCGTAGCGTTGATCCAAGCGACGCGGGTCCACCGCATCGTCCACCGCTCCGATCACCTTGCGCATGGCCTTCAGCTTCTCCATGACCGCCTTCCGCGAGGCGTCCGAAAGCCAATCGTTTCGGTTGAACATTTCGACCATCCCGCCGCGCACGTCCTCGGCCATGTCCTCCACGTACTTGCGCGTGTCCTCGCTGAAGTACTTCGTGACGTAGAGATGATCCGAGACGAGGTAGAAGGACTCGGCAACGTCCTCCAGGCAGTCCTGCTGCCGATTTGACACGTAGGTGCTCCCGTCGAGCTGCTGGGCGAACGTGTTGGCCGCCGTGATGAATCGCTGGTCCAGGTACTTCACGTTCGCAATCACGAAGCGCATCTGCAGGTAGTTCACGAGGTCCGGCTTGCGCGCGTCGTCTGCGACGAGTGCGTTGAGAGCGGTGAAGAAATTGCGATTCATGAGGTACATCGGCGTGGTCGGCTTGTTCAGCTCGACGCGGACGGCGTCCGGGATGTAATCGTTGTTGTTGAAATAGTTCTGCCAGTCGATCTGCAGGAGGAATATACGTGCAGTATCCAGTAGAGTGTCCTTCGACTCACCATCGGCATAATGGTGTTCAAATCCTGCCGGGTGATCTGATCGCACAACGACTGGATGTTTGCCGCGTTCACGGAAACGTTGATGTTGGCCGCGATGATCGCGTCGGAGATTCGTCTCTCGAAGTCCCGCACGCCCGTCATCGCGGTGTACACCTGAGCGCCGGTCACTGCAGCGCCCGCATCGGTCGCGATGATCTGCGCGATCTCCGTGAGGAAGTCCAGGAGCGCCTGACGCTTGCTCGCCGCAGCCGCGTTCGTGTAGTCGTCGTAGTTCTTGAGGAGGAGTGGAGCGGGCATCACCACGAGGTGGATCTTGCCGTCGGACATCTTCCAGGGCTGCAGGTGGATGAGGAGCGACTCGCCCATACGCAAGGAGATCTGATGCAACTCTTCGGTAAGCTGTGGTGCCAGGTAGGCGGCCGGAACGAAGCCGGCGCCATTGAGGAGCGGGAACGCCGTGTTTAGACCCAGGTCGGCTCGTAGGGAGTCCGTGCGAGCGGGGCCGTCCAGCTCGATTGCCGCGACGTCCAGGCACTTGTTTCGATAGGTGCGCATCTTGTCGATCGCCGCCACCGTCGTGTTGTCGTCACTCAGCAGGAGGTCTGCAACAGAGTGGTGATTGCTTGTCCGTGATCGTGAACTCACCGTTCTTCCGCTGGTTCACGACGTCCTGCACGTGGTTCAGCCAACTCGCCCGCCCGTCCGGCCCGCCGTTCGGGGTGTCCGCAACGAACTTGCCGCAGGTGTACTTGAAGAAGCCGTCGCACGGCTTGGCCGACTCGTCGATCGCGTTCGCGAACACGCCGAACTTCGAGACGTGGTGGACGGGCCGCTTGTGTTGCGGCTTCTTCTTCTTGGCGGCGTGTTCGGGATGCCCGTGGTGCGGGTGGGCGGACGAGGAGTGACCCGCGTGATGGGTGGACGACCCGTGGGCGGCCTTATGCTCGTGAGATCCCTTGTGAGCGGCCGAGTGGTGGGCGGGGTGGTGGCCGGCGTTGTGCGCCGCGTGGTGGTGAGCAGCCGGGTGGGGTTGGGAGTGCGCCTGGCCGTGATGCTGCTGCGCATGTTGCGGATGGTGCTGCTGGTGATGAGCGGGCGGCTTCGAGTCGCCCAGCCGGCAGAGCAGAGCGGCGAAGAAGAGGAGAGCGAAGAGCGGACAAACGGAGGACATTTCGCCCGCTTTGTGAGTGACTTCTTCTCGCTTCTGCTCGCTTTTATACGAACTTCGTGGCTTCAAAAGGAGAACAAAGCGGCTGTTGGCGCAGCCGTTCGTCGCCTCTCTGCCGCAAAGCCCCCGCTGCTAATCGGACGGAAGCTCCGAGTTGCTGCCGCTCGCGACCGGCCCGCGGCCCTCTGACGCCGGTCGGCCGCCGGCTGATCAAACCGACCGCACAATGGCGTCCTTTTCGACAGCCCCGCAACCACCGGGATTCGCGAGAGTTCGGACGGAAGTCGGCGGATTTCACCAAAACAAACACACGAGAATAAACTCGGGGATGTTCTTCCTGCTCACGAAATGTCGCTCCGTTCTCGTTGCTTTTCAGGGAACACTCGGCCGATCACATCTGTCGGCAACGGCCGTTTGCATCGTTTTCGAGAGCAAAAAAAAGGACCAAGTGAATGCAAACGGCCGCAACAACCGATTCTTCCTTGCCCTGGTCTAATCGAACGGGAGACGTACCGTAGTTGCCAATCCTACGATTTATTGTTTGCAGTCTCCAAACGGATTAGAAAGGCAAGACAACAACTTGATTTCCCCTAAACTTCAATGCCTATGCAATAATTAAACTGAAGTTTCGGCGGCACAAAAACCGCGTACTGTTGGCAGGCGGGAGGAGAACCTCTTTCTCACCGGCGGCGGCCCGGCGCCATTCACTCGCGTTCTCCATCGGCAGTCCACATTTGCGCCAACTCCTCCGCTTTGACTCAAAAAGAACGCCGCTCGGTCCGATCGGCGGGCAGAGCGGCGAACGGGCCGGCAGTCCGCAGACTCCCAAGCGGGCGCCCGTCTGCGCTCACTCCTCGCTTCTCTCCCCGCCTGCCGTCTGCTCGTCTCGGCGGCGTTCGGGCGCCCGCTCGCTTGCGAAAGACGGACGTCGGCGGCAAATGCGGCCGCGTTCTCTTCGCATTCGTTTCTTTCCAATCACTCCTCGTCTTCTTTCAGTTCTGCCCACTTGCTCGTGCTTTCAACCGACGACGACCGCCGAAATGTGCACGGAACTCAAGGAATTCTTCAAAAAGAAGACGATCTTGGGCCACGACGTTCACGTGTGTTCCATTCTTCCACTCACCCACCTCTCCGTCCGCTCGTTTGTTTCAGAAAGCGTTCAAGCAGCTCGTGGCCGTCAATTTGGCCGTGGCCTTCCTCCTCGTGATCGCGACGTTCTTCCGCGCGCTGGGAACCCCGAAGAACGCGCACGGAGATCTCATCGCCTTCATGATCTACTTGCTGCTCGCCATCGCGGTCAACTGGTGCAGCTTCAACTGGCCGCACAAGTGGGGCAACTTCTTCTACCTTCCGTTCATCCACCTGATGGCGAGTTCTCTGTTTTTTCCTCCCGTTCATCCCCGCTTGCAGGCGTTCCAATTGCTGATGACGCTCCCGATGGTTTCGAATCTCGTTCATTCGATCGAACCGCCCGCCCACAACCACCACTTCTTCGCCCACTTCGCGGCCATCCCGGCGCTCTTCGGCTTCTCGCTCGTCTCGCTGATCGCCGCCGTCCGCTCGCTCAGCAACCTGGACCGCGACGGGCTCCCGCGCTAGACGCCCCGCCGGCAGTTCGTGGACATTCGCTTCATGAACGCTCCTGACTCTTAACCTTTCTTATTGTTCGTTGTCTTTGGCTTTTGGTTTAAATAAACAGAAGTGTCTGACGCGGCAGATCGGCAGTTTTTACTCCACACATCCTACGAAGTCAAAGCGGCGTCTATTTTGCTAGTGGACTACCGGTGCTTCAACGGGGAACTTGCATGCGGCGAGAATGTCGGGTTTTGCGTTCGGATACTCCTCCGACAACCCACCAGCACACGTGTTCTTTTGACAAACCGATTGGTCGGACGGTCCAAACTATCCCACTTCTAGCCACTCAAAGAGCTGGAAGCACGACCTAACCTTAACTTGGGTCAATAAACCGGAAAAAACCGGCGAGCGGCGGGAAGTCATGGAAGAGAACAAGCGAGCGGTCGACGAGAAGACCGCCGCTTGATCCATTTGCTGCCGCCCGCCCGCCTACGCACCAGTCGTGCTCTTTTCCGTCGAACGCTCGCAGGCATTCGCGTGGGCATTCTGCTTGCCGTCCACATCCACCAGAAAGCAAGAGAGTCCAATGGACGAGTGCGCACCTGCAAACAGTCGAGCTAGTAGCGGCAGCGCGGAAGCACTCGCGGGCATTGCCGCGAAGCATGCGGGAGGCCAATCAAACGGCATTAGCTCGTTCGGCCGAGTGCTGCGACGAACCTGCCTCGAAGATTTCCACGCATTACGCCAGCGATGCCCGCAATCGTTGCGTCAGAAAACGACGCCATGGTGGACAGACGTCTCGACTTCCGGCCCGTGGATGTGCCCTCCGACTTACGACCAGCTTCCGATCGTTTCGGCTTCAAGGCCATCTTCCGTTGTGTTCCTCGTTTGCACGCGAATGTGCTCGCTTTCAACCACTTGCTGCAAGAATTCAGGCAGGTGTTCGTTTCAGATCAATTTCTTCATCCGCGTCTTCCAGAATCCTCAAACCGAGGCAATCCTTGGTGGACCTCCTCCAACACGCCGGCCTTCAAGTGGGCTCGTGGGCGACGTTCGATTTCCTTCCGCTGACCGAAACACTCGCCATGTTCACGGCTCTCGTGTTCTCCGATCGTTCGAACATGAGCGGTCGAACGTACAGGGCGATCTTGCTCGTGGATTTGGACTACGCGAACTCCTCGTACTCGTTTCGGAAGCAGCGAGCAGGCGGAGGAATGAAGGCGGTCGATTGCCGCTGGCCGCAGCGAGTGTCACCGGACGGCCGTTTGATCGCCTTTTCGTTCAACTCCCACAGCCACCGGAAGTACTTCTTCTACGAATTCGACGAGCAGTTCGCTTCCATCCGCCTGCTGAAAGTCCTGCCCTGCAGCAAGGAGGTCCTCTTCTCCGAGTTCCATCTTTCTGGACGGCTGTTGCACGCTTTCCTCGCCGACTACCGGCTGGACGCCTCGCAGAAGCTGCTCGATGCGATGTCCGTTCTGCACTCCCTCGACCTGCAGAGTGGCGAGCACCGAACGGAGCGAGTGGGCGGGCAGCCGCTCGCGCTCGAAGAAGGCGGGGAGAACCGCACGGAGCTCAGAGATTCTGCTTTCAATGGTCATTGGGTGGATCAACACTTCTTCGTGTGCATCGACCTTCGTCACAAGAACGGAGTGTGGAAAGGTGAGCGAGCAAAAAGGCCAGATCGCAGGACGGCTTTCAGAATCCCGCGTCCCGCTCGACAACTTCGTTTGCCGCTTCGCTCTCGCCACTCGCTCGTGGTCGCCGATTGTAATGCGCGTTCAACCGCCGCTTCGGCAACGTTTGAGTTGCGTGTTTGCAACTCCGGAGGGCAACAACCGCCTCGTTTTCGCCGGACATAATCGCCAAACAGAAGAGTCGGGCTCCGGCAGGTCGCGCTGTTCGGTCGCCGTGTGAGTTCTTCTTTTTTCTTGCTCATTAAAATCCTCAAGGTTGCAGGAAGCTCCCTTCAATTGCACCAACTGGCCCTCGAGTCGATCGCCGTGGATGTGCGAAACATGTGAGAGGAAGAGCGCCGTCAACTGCCGCCGTTCATTAGAAACATCTTGCTTTGCTGATTGTTCGACTTTTGTGATTGTTCGTGTCTTTCTTCGTGTGTTCGTTGCTTTGAATGTGCATCCTTTGAGAATAAACGAACAGGAAGTTGAAATGAACGGGTAAGCCGTGCGGTAGGACGCATATTGACGTTTTGCGCAATCGAAAAAGAATTTCGATGGATTGATCTCTTGGTACTCGGGGACGCCCGCACATCCATTAGCCGCCGGAAGGCGGGCGGGCGGACTCGTGGCCGTCCCGCTGCAAACCGGAAAACGATCAGTCGTCGCGATAAGTGACCCCACGGCCGTTCGGACGGTTGCTTGTTAGGCCGCCGCATTTGTTTTCGTTATTGTTCGGTGTTTCTCTTGCGTATCCTACTGCTGTTTACGTTGCTTCCGTTGTGATCGGTCTTCCTAATTCACTGATCCGTTTTTTCAGTTTTTTTCTCTTGACTCACACGCCTCATCAATCGCCGCTGAAATGGAGAAGAAGATCCCGGATGGACCGAAGCTAATCACGCCGCTAGTCGCCCAATTGAAGTTCAAGGGCGAGGTGAGCCTTCGTCCTGCATTCCTCTTTTCAATTGACGAGTTCAGAACTGGGTGTTCGGCGCGTCCCTGGTGGTCATCATCGTTGCGACAATCGACATGACGCAGTGGGGCTTCGAGGCGGGCGCCCAGGTGGACGGCGGCCATCCCGTAAGCTCCGGCTGGTCGTTCCGCATCGTTTTCGACTGGCTGTTGATCGTCGTCTGCATCCTCAATCTGACCGCCGTCCACACGCGCCGCCCGTCGTTCCTGCAGCCGAGCGTCTTCTTCTTCGTACGTTTTTCGCTTCCTCACTACTTTAATCGACTTGCTGATTGCAGAAATTGATCGCGTGGACGTTCGTCATCTTGGGCTTTTTCTTCGTGGTTGTGGTGGTCGAACACGCGGTTGACGGCCGCCCCCTGCCGAACGGAAAGTCCATCGGCGACTTGCTCGGGAATGTGGTCCTCTTCTTCGCCGACAGCCTCGTCTTCTTCTTGATCGCCCGTCTGTTTTGCACCTTCCGCCGCGCGCTAATCGACGAGCGAGAGCAGAAGAACCAAGGCGCCTGCAACGTCTGAGCAACTGATTCGTCGCTCCTTGTTTTCAAGCAACTGAACGGCTCAATAAACTTTTGACTTTCTGCTCACTCGGAAACCGTACAAATCAAAGGAGAAGCTCTAGTTTCGTATGGGCATGCGAACAGTGCCTTTTGATCACAGCTTGACCCCCAATCCGCCGCCTTCGACCGTCGATTTCGACACACCTGCGGCCGGTCCGCCTCTCCGCTTGTTCATTTCACTCGCTTTGTGGTCTCCCGTCTGTTGTTTATTGTAGTCGCTAACCGCCCACTCACGAGTCACAAAGCAGAAATAAACGAGCCCTCGCTACACGCGCGACTTGGACGGCCGGGCGCCGCGAGAGGCGACGGCGGCGACCAGCGCGGCGCCCTTCCCGCTCCCGTCCTCCGACAGCAGCAGTTGGAACTGGAAGGAGGGAAGGATTGGAGTGAACAGACGGCCGGGAACTCACGTCCAGGCCCTCGTCGCCCAGCAGGTCGTCGATCTTGCTCTCCAGCTCGTAGGCGAACGTCGGGTGGAAGCGGAAGACCGAGCCGTCCACCCCGACGGTCGTGTACGGGCGGCCCATGCGGCGGAGGAGGGCGGCGACGCCCGCCGCGCACAGGTGGGCCGCGCGGTTGATGGCCGCCGTGCACACGAACGCCACGTTGTAGCAGTCGGTCGGCGTCACCACCTCGCAGCCGATCTCCTCGAGGATCTGCAGCGAACGAAGTAAAACGGAATTGGGGGGAAGAAGGCGCCTGTTGGGTCTTCCAGAACTGGTGCTCCTCGTCCTGCTGCAGCTCCACGCCGATCTCGGACACGAACTTCGTGGGGAAGCAGCCGGGCGCGGGCGACCGCCGACGGGTCGCCGTTGAAGAGGTGGCCCTTGGAGGCGAGCCGCTCCAGCACGACGCGCACCAGCTCGCCGAGGAACATGCCCGAGATCATCTTCTCGAACAGCTGCCGGCCCGGGTTGATCGTCAGCTCGTCCAGCCAGCGGTCGAAGCGCGTGCGCACGAAGTCGAGGGCGCCGTCGTCGCCGAACGCGCCCCACTCGGTGTTCACGACCATCTGCGGGCGGAGGAGGAGTGAGCGGTCGGGCGGGCACTCACCTCGCCGTCGGCCGGCGCGCCCTCGTCGCCGCGCAGCTTCGCGATCCGCTCCACGCGCTCCACGTAGCAGGCGTTGGTGCCCGTGCCGCAGATGACGCCGCAGCGGCACGAGGGCTCCTGGAAGGCGCAGGCCATCAGCGTGCCGGTGGTGTCGTTGAGGACGGCGGCCACGTCCAGGTCGAGGTCCTGAAGGGCGGTTGGGTGGAAGAGTCATCCCCCGCACTCACGCCCCGCCGGCCGCACGCCTCCCGCAGCAGCTGGACGACGTCGCGGCCCTCCACGCCCGTGGCGCTGAAGCCCTTGGTCCAGTGGAGGAGGCGGGCGTGCGCGAGGCCCTCCTGTCGGCAGGGGAAGGAGAACGTGAAGCCGAGCGGCAGGCGCGGCGTTCCCTTCAGGTGGTGGTCGTCGAGGAAGCGCGCCAAGCAGGCGGCGATGTGGTCGAACAGCTGCAGCGGGAGGAGACGGTCAGTGGGTGGGCGGACTGCGGACGACTCGCCGCCTCGCCGCTGCCCTTCTGCAGGTGGTCGGGCACGCGGAAGATCCGACTGCTCATCTCCGCGCGCCGCCCGTCCAGCCGCACGAGCAGCACGCGGAAGTTCGTGCCGCCGAGGTCCAGCGCGAGGAAGTCGCCGCGCTCCTGCCCGCTCGGCACCGCCCGCACGAACGAGGGCAGCATCTTGACGGCGGCCGTGCCCGCTGCAACCGGCGAGTGGACGGAGCGGCGGACACACCCACCGGTCTTCGGGTCCAGCCCCTCCTCGAAGGCCGCCTCCAGCTTCTTCACGACCTGCCGCAGCTGCTCGTCGCTCAGCTCGAAGCACTTCAGCGCCTGTTGCACCTGCAGACGAGTCGGGGGATCCCTGGAGAGCAGGGGGCAACTCACGTTCTCCGTGTGCTGCACGTCGATGGTCGCCCGTTTGTGCAGCGCCTTCAGCTTGAGGAGGGCGTTCGAGCGCGTGCGGCGGCCGGAGTCCATCGCGAGCGGAGAGAACCGACTGCTTGCTGGCAGGAAAACCTGAAGAAATGAACGAGTGGGCGGGCGAAGGGAGCGGTGAAGCGATAGCGATTTGTTTGCAAGGGCGGTCGGTCGGGTGGGGATTCGTCAGCCGCCGGTTTCGTTCGTTCTCCACTGCTTCAACATCCGCCAGAATGTTTCCTTTGATCACATCACAGTTGTTCAGCCAACTCCTCAGTCAGTCAGTCGTGTTTATTCCCCCCTTCAGACAGACACGGCACGGCTCAGATGAACATGGCCTCCTCCTTGTTCTCGGTGCGCTTCAACAGCACGTTCTTGACGGCCTTCTCGAGGTCGTTGGCGGTGACGATCTTGCGGTGGGCGCGCAACGCCAGCATGCCCGCCTCGGTGCAGATGGCGCGGATGTCGGCGCCGGAGATCTCGTGCTCCTTGGCGACGATGCGCTCGAACTTGACGTCCTTCTCCAGCGTCATGCCGGCCGAGTGGATTTGGAAGATGCGCAGCTGCAACGGCGAGAAGTTCGTGGTCAGCCCTCCCCGCCCGCTGCTCGCCCACTCGCCTTGGTCTTCTCGTCGGGCTTGGGCAGCTCGATCTTGCGGTCGATGCGGCCCGGCCGGATGAGGGCGGGGTCCAGCGAGTCGATGCGGTTCGTCGCCATGATCACCTGCAATCCACGAGCGAGAGAGTGTACGGAGCAGTAGAGTGGGTGGACCTTGACGTCGCCGCGCGACTCGAAGCCGTCCAGCTGGTTGAGGAGCTCGAGCATCGTGCGCTGCACCTCCTGCTCGCCGCGGCAGGACGTGTCGTAGCGCTTGGTGCCGACGGCGTCGATCTCGTCCAGGAACACGATGCAGGGCGCCGAGTCCTTGGCCATCTTGAAGAGCTCCCGCACGAGGCGCGCGCCCTCGCCCGACGACTTCTGCACGAGGTCGGAGCCGGTGGCGCGCAGGAACGTGGCCGAGGTGCTGTGCGCGACCGCCTTCGCCAACAGCGTCTTCCCTGCAGCAAGAAGAACGGGTGAGGGATGAATTCCTGAGAAGAGAGGGGACTGACCGGTGCCCGGCTCGCCGTAGAGGATGACGCCCTTCGGGGCGGTGATGCCCATCTCTTCGTAGTACTCGGGGTGCGTGAGGGGCAGCTCGACGGACTCCTTGATCTCCTGGATCTGCTGCTCGAGGCCGCCGATGTCCTCGAAGCTCTCCTTGGGCGCCTTCTCCAGCTTGTAGCAGTGCGCCTTGGAGTCCACGCTGTCCTGCACCACGCCGACCACCGCCAGCGGCACGTTCTTGAAGGCGCCGCCCGCCTTCACCAACACCAGGGCGTTCAGGCGGATCAGGTCCTTGTCCACGATGGCTGCAAGCGGAGGATGAAAGGAGGAGGAAGGGGAAGGGGACGCACAGAGGATCGGCACGTACCACTCGCGCTTGCTGCCCTCCACGCACACCACCGCGTGCTGCAAGGAGGGGAGTCGAGAGAGCGGCCGGCGGACCCACCTGCTCGTCGTTGAACAGCTCGTGGATGCGGGCGAGCGTCGTGGGCGTGCCGCGCAGCGTGTGGATGAGTTTGCGCTCGGCGCGCCGCTTCGAGTCCAGCGGCTTGCAGGCGTTCTGGTGCTGGATGAACTGCTGCTCGATCAGCAGGTAGTCGTGCACGCGGTTCAGCTTCAACAGGCGCAGCAGACACTGCCGCTTGGGGAACACTGCAAGCGGGCGGCCGTCAGTTCGTTCTTTTGCGCGCTCACCGGTCGGCAGCTTGTTGAGCGCGTCCTGCCCGCGCCCGCCCTTGTCCGGCTTCCGGGCCACCTTCTGCGGCGCGTGCTGCGGCATCTGCCGCCGTCCGCCTCGAGGCATCGCGTTGCCCATCGCGCGCGGATCAGTCGGGGGAGAGCGGAGCGAGGAGGGCGGCCGGCGGGCAGCGGCGTGGATCGGGGCAAATGAACAAAGCGGCCGTCTTTTGGTCGAAATCGACTCTTTTCGTTTTTCGGCATGCAAATTTTGTCTCGCGTCCGCGAGCGGGCAGAAGCAGAATGAAGTGTTTATTCGTGCGCGGCAACAAGTCGATCGCTCGCTCGTCCACACAACGAGCTCGACGGAAAGACCGGCGGGCGAGTGAACCGAGAAACGAGTGAACTAAACGGTGAACACAACGATTGAACGAAGAGCAGAATGAAAGAAGAACGAGGTTGGGGAACGAGAGGAGAGGATCACGTGGCCTTGAAGCCTGCTTTCAGCATCGCCGTGAAGATCGCCGGGTTGCAGTCGGCGAACGCCTCCCAGCCGGGCAGCTCGCGGACCGCCTTCGCTTTGGCCGCCCCGAAGCGGGCGGCGTAGTCGCCGCAGCTGGTCGCTGCCCCTCGTGCTGGAAGGCGAAAGGAGACGGTCGCGAGGAAGTTCTCGACCTTCAGATCGCGGCACAGCTGGATGAGGCACATCTCCTGCAATCCAGAGAAGAAGTGAGTGGTTGAATGCTGAAAGGAAACTCACCTCGAGGTCCTCCACGCGGTAGCGGCGGGCGAGGCGGAAGAGATCGGCGGCCATCTCGCCCAGCTTCTCCACCTTCCCGTGGTACAAGAAGCCGATCAGGGCGCGGACGTGGGCGGGATCGTGGCCCTCGTCCAGCAGGAACTCCAGCCCCTGCTTGCCGCCCTTCTTCGTCGAGGAAGTCGCGGAAGTACGGCGAGTGAAGGGCGAACAGGTAGGAGGGGACCTGAACGAGCGGAAGGAACGAGTGATTGCTTCTTCTGGGCACTCACCTTGAACTCCTGCCCGTCCCTTCGTCTTGAACGCGAAGTCCGCGTGTCCGTCGTTCTATGGCCGCCTCGCTCCAGCTTCTTCTGCAGCTCCCGCAGGCCGTCCGGTTCGAAAGGGCGTCGGCTCCACGCGGAGGGCCGTGATCGTGCAGCAAACGACCACGACCCGAGCGGGGGGAAAGACCGAATAGCTCCGCCCGCGAGTACACGGTCGGGCGGGCGTGTTGTTGCCCGTCCCGTGTGGCCAACAGGTAGCCTTCTGCAATCAAAGAGGGGGAACGACAGGAGAGGAGAAGGGAAGGAAGTACCTTGTTTGAAGTCCGAGCTTTTCGCGATCTTCGCCCCGCTGCTCATCGCGACCATGGCCGGATTCCTCCTGCCACTGGACGTAGCGCGCGTAGACCTTCGCGTACTTTTGGGGCTCCCGCACCTCCAGTCCGGAGCGTCCAGTCCTCCTTGCTTGGAGGCCGATGTCTAGGCGAAATTTGGGCGCGTTCGTGGAGAGCAGGCCGGAAGTCCTGAGTGCCCTTCCCGTCCACGCGCATTTCCCCGATGTCCTCCCAAACTCCATCCGTAGTCCCATTGTTGTACTGTGTAGTCGGCGGGTTTCGTCCTTTGGAGGAGGGAGAACTCGAACGGGAAGCGGACGCAGATCGTGAGCGCCTCCTCGTCCTTCAGCGGCGTCGAGCTGGGCGGCCGTGAGGAACGCGTCCCAGCCGACGCCCGCCTCGCCGAACGGGAACTCCAGCTGCTGCTCTGCAAGCGGGAGGAAATCGAATGGAAGAGCGGAAGAAACGAACCGCTCTTGGCGCTCACGACTCCCGCGAAGTTCTCGATCCACGCGGTGCACGCGATCTCCTCGGGCGGGCGGTCGGTCGGTCCGAGCGAGCAGACGAGCAGTTTGGAGGGGCCGACCGGCGAGTCGTCGCCCGCATTACGCGGCTTCCGGCCGGGCTCGAATCGGAGGAAGAAGAGGACGCGCTGCCCGTCCAGGTGGGCGTCCCGCACGAACAGCGGCGAGGCCCACGAGTCGCCCTTGAACGCCGCCGCCAGTCGCTCGCCGAAGCCGCCGATCGGCCAGCGGACGACGTCGAGCGGGCCCGGCAGGCCGCCGTACTCGGATTCCATCCTTTTGCGAGCTGAAATCAGGGAGTAAAATGGTAGATGGGGCCGAGAGTGGACTGCCATTCGCGAGTACCCACAAACAACTAAACGATAGACCCAAAGAAAATCGAACGAAAGGATCGAAAGTCCGCTCGCTCGCTGCCGCCCCCCCCCCGACCGAGAGGGCGGCGAAATTCGAACGCCGCCCGTCGCCCGCCAAACCGCGAGCGTTCGCTTCGCACTCCGAGCGGGCGGCGGACGGGGCGGCCGGTCGACGCCTGAAAAACGAAAGGTAGGCTGCCTCTTTCTAGCTTTTTGATTTTGTATTTTGATCACTCGAATGGGCAGTGTCGACCACTGTCCCTCGCCTCGACCCACTCGTCGATCAGCGAGTCTCGAATTTCGCTGCTTTTATCCCGTCTTTCAGCTGCATCTCGTCTCCATCGACAGCTCGACTTCGACTAAATCCCGCTTCGGTAAAAGCTGGTCTTGTTGTTCCAAATGCGGACAGAATTTCGAAATCGCGCGCCAAAATCGAGCGGCCGCCGCCTGCCTGCCCGCTTTCCCACACACGGGCGGCCCGCACTCTCTTCTCCATCTGCGCAGCGCGCCGTCCGCTCGGCTTCTTTTCCCCGCCGACCGCTTTTTCACTCGTTTCGTTGCAGCGATCTTCGCTCCGTTTACTCCCCTTGCTCCCGCTCGCTTCATCGCTTCCGTCCTTCCATCCATTCGATCATCCTCTCCGTTCAGGTCCGCGATGCCGAAGAAGCGGCGGCCAGCAACACGGCCAGTCGGGCCGTCCTCCGCGAGCAGTTCGACCAGCAGAAGACCTTCGAGCAGGCCCTCGCCCACGTCCACTCCGAGCTGGGCGTCGCTTCGATGACGCCGCGCAGCGCGAAGATCTGGTGGAAGAAGTTCGGCGACGGGAAGCGCACCCTCGGCGCGAACCTCTCCTTCTACGACGTCCAATTGGCGGCGCGACTCCTCGCTGCTGAAGAACAAGCGCGCCCTCCAGTTCTCGCTGTCCAGCAACAGCCTCTACACGGAGGTTCTGGCCACGAACGGCCGCTTCTTCATCCTGCAAGAGGAAAAAGGGCCGATTGTCCTCTTCGACTCCTTTCACAAGGCGAAACGGTAAGTAGTGGAGGATTCACTCCTTTTCTCACCGCTTTCGTTCAATTCCAGAGCGCTGCAAGTGGACACTTCGTTGGCCGAGCAGAAGTACCCGAACTGCCCGACCGCCGCGTCCATCCTCCAAACCGTCCGTTCGGCGCAGTTTATCAACGAGACGGCGGTCCTGATCAAAACCTCGGTGACGGCGGACGACGCCCGCACTCCCGCCGTCGTTTTGGCCCGCATGGACTTCCAAACGGCCTCACTCATCGCTCTCAGCAGCATCCGAGTGCCCCGCTTCGTGAAGGTGATCCAGTCGACGGACAAGCCGGCCGTCTTCTTCTGCTACTCGCGCCCTTGGAATCGCCCGAAGAAGGCCGTCTTCCTCACGATCAACTACGACGATTCGCTGACGGTCGGCGAGCGGATCGACCTGCCCGCCGACGTCTACGGCAAGCGTTGCGGCTTCTGGGACGGGACGATCTTCAGCTTCGCGGATCCCTCCAAGCAGTTCCGCTCCAACTACAAGAAAGCTACGCGCGTACTCGCTGGCGGACAAGCAGACGGTCATCTACGACCTCGAGCGCCCCTTCGACACCTCTCATTTAGGTTTGTTCTTTCCTTCGATGGTGGATTGAAGATTTCCGTCCGCTCGTATAGGGATTCGCGATCCGTTGGTTCAACGACGTGTACATCCTCGAGAAGCGCGACGTTGGCCACCATCTCCCTCTTCGAGTTCAGCCTGGCCAAGATGCAGTGGACCGACCTGCACATTCGCGTGCCCGATCGGATCAAACTTCATTACGGCCATCCCGCACCAGCCACTCGTGGTCGTGACCGATCGCTTCCAGCGGGGTTATGCGCCAAATTCTTCTACCGCTTCAGCTACCAATGAGTCCTTTTCCCTTTTTTTTAACTCGTCCACTCACGCCTCTCCTTCCGTTCAGCAACCCGAAGACGCTCGTCGATCTCACGTGGAGTGCCGTCCTCCGCCGCGACGCGCAGAAGCGCGGCTTCGCGGTGGGCGTGCTGGACAAGCTACCGCGCAACATGGCCCTTCGCTGCCCGTGGAAGCCCGTCTCGAACAAGGGGGAGAAGCGCCCGCAGGAGCCCGCGCTGGACGACGAGCAGACCGCCGGCCCGTCCGGCCTCCAGCCGAAGCGCCGCAAGACGGAGGCCAAAGAGTGATCGCCCATTTGCTCTCATTCAATCACGTGTAATCGATGTTCTCTCCCTTTAACGTTCTCAGTCTCCAATACTCCTGTCGGCTCTTTCGATCTTTTCTTCGAATCTCTTACCCTAAACTCCACGTAGTCTCTTATCTGTTGTCTGCCGCTTTCGTTCGAGAATAAACAGTCGGTTCGCGC
>JAMPIO010000497.1:0-34716 GCA_024699865.1 Aphelenchoides fujianensis | reverse complement strand
AACGGAAGAGAGGAAGGAGGCGATAAATACGGAAGTCTGAAAGGAACCAAGCTGCAGCTTGTTGTTCGTGGACGGGATGATTCGCTGCCGCATTCCGTCGAGAATTCGCTCGTCGCTGCTCATGATCGCGTCTCGGGCGCTCGCCCACGCGTGCGGCTCCTCCAGCCGGTAGCCGTAGGGCAGGTTGCCGCCGAAGAAGAGGCGGAAGGCGAAGCGGGGATCGCTGAGGAGGTAGCGCTCGGGACGGGGCTTGCAGCCCATCATTTCGGCCAGCTCGTCCATGTAGAAGTCGTAGTCCACCTGCAGGCAACGATCAACCCACTCCTTCTTCTCTTCAACCCACTTGGATCGTGTGCCGTCGAGAGTGGACGTAGCGGGCGGCGATCTCCTCCTGTCGGACGCGAAGCTCCGCTTCCATCCCGCTGCGGGCCGGCAGTTCGGTCTGGCCGGTAAAGACGGAGAAGAAGAAGCGGGACTGCTACTCGCTGATCGGCATGATCGACCCGAGTGGCTGAAGCGAGAAAGTGATCGTCCCCTCTTTTCTTTGGCCACCCACTTGAATCAATCCGATTACCGCCAGTGTGTTGTGTTCGGCGCTCTCCGTCGGGTACATCAGTTTGTAGAGCGACACGTGGTTGTCCTTCACCGGGATCAGCTTTTCGCCCTCGGCCAGCGGGAAAGCGAACGAGTAGCCGGTGGACATCACGATCTAATGGAAGAAGGAGATTCATTGCATCCGAGTGTTCAAAGGAACCTCGTCCACGTGCTCCAACGACGAGCCGTCGTCGAACACGATGCCGTGCTCGGTGAACGAGCGGATGTTCGGCTTCACGACGATCGAACCGCACGCCAGCCGATTCGGAAGCTCGTCGTTGACCGTCGGGTGAGCGCTCAACGGTCGATGCTCCGGCTTCAGCCCGTAGCGGGAGTGGTCGATGCGCAGCTGCAGGAACACCTCGACCACGCCCTTCACAATCCACGCGAGTAGGACGACGCGGAAGAACTTCGTGAAGCGAGTGAACAGCAGGATGTTGTACGGGATGTTTGCAATAAGAACTTTTAGGCTAAAGCGTTCACGACAGGGGAAGAGCCTACCGACTCAAAACTGAAACCCACCATTATTTCGTTTGAGAATTGGTTTCGAACAAAATATGAGGGTTGTGAAGTTTGAAAAATAATTGGAATGACAGCAGAAGTCAAAAAGAACACTCTGTTGTAGTATTTTTAGCTCACGTGTCTTGTAATCATGTGTTAAAGCAATGAAGGACTCTATAGTTACACGTTTAAACCCACAAGTTTATTATGACTAATAGCCAATAAAAACGAAATGTACTTCAAGCGAGTAAACGATTACCGAGCCGGCATCAACGACAGGGAAGCCAAAAAACGGAAACGTCTCTTCAAATTCCTTTGGACTCAGACCAGCCTTGTACGTGAAACCGGGCTGGTTATTCACGGACTGCTTTGTTATCGACAGCATTCGTTTGTACGCCTCCTAAACAGAGGTTACGCAATGTTGCAAGAAAACCGATGAGTTACACGTTCTGGGTTTTTACCCACAGGCCAGACCGCCGACCAGAGCTGGACGTCCGGAAATCCCGACTCTTTTGCGTGACCGACGACTTCAGCGGAGAGACGCGCCAAACGAAGCACCAACGCATTCAAACGATCTTGGTCGTTCTAAACGACTTATGGTCAAAAGTAGGCGAACAGAACCTACTTCAAATGTGTTGTAGGGGGTCCATTGCAGCAGGATTTGAAGCTCGAAACGGTCGTTTAGCGAGCGGAGGTTCGCGAAGCCCGTGCGGTAATCACGAGTTTGTTGTTCGCTCCACTCGTTTCCCGGCACACATCCGGGTTCCTCGTTGTAGACCGGTGCAAGGTCCAGTTTGTCGTGGATGATCACTTGCTGCACGACTTCGTTCCGTTCAAGACTGAACGCAAGAATAGTCGTATACAAACCAGCGCATTCGTGCTTACGGTCCATTGGCTGCTATTGCGGGAATCCAGTCTTGGGCTTCCAGTTCGCGAGCAGCTACCCGAAAGAATGGCGTTACAACTGAAACCCAAATCTTGCTTTTCGTTAGAAGAAAACAAGTTACGGAAACCTTTCCCACTGGCGCTGCCATATTTTGTTGCTTTTTTCACTACACAGGATTTTGACTTCAGATGGTGCGCCAGAACGAGGAATTGGTGATTGCAACGCGAAGAAAAGCGTAAGATTCTGTGCGGCAGAAAATCCATTAGTAGCTGAACGATCCACGGCGATTTGTGACGCAGGAGCGTTGCGACATCGACTCCTTGGACCAAAGACAATTCTGCACAATGCATGGCTATCAAAAGAACTTTTCAATTACTCACCTTTCAACGGCAACAAAACTTCGGCCCATTGGCAAAGCAGACCAAACGTAGCCACTTGTGTGCACGCAAGCCATAACTTCAATTCACGCACTTCCGTCCGTGCAATCCTCAAGATTTGTCCCAGTGAATGGGCATTCGCGTGGTCGCTCCCCAAAGCCAAGTAACGAGGCCGCTTTGAAGCGGACGACAAGCGGACGTTTTCATTATCCAAATCAATTCGTGACGATGTGGGCTCTTCTTGTTTGTCGCTCGGAGTGAAGAACACGGTTGAGAACGAGCGGCAGCAGAAGAAAATTCGCAAGGTGCGCAGTCGGAGAGCCGCCCGTCTACGGAGGTACTCGGGACTGAGGTTGGGCGGGTTGTAAGGCAGATCGCTGTGCAGCGAGTGGATCATGAGCGGCCGGCGAACGTCCGGCTTCATCTTCGGCTTCTTCTCGTCCTTGTCGTTGCTCTCCGAATTTCGTTCCACGGGGTCGGAGGGCATCTTTCTGGAAGCAAATGATCGATCACTTGTGAGAGAAAAGCTTGAAATGAACGGATGAAGGGATGCCCGGCGACACTTTCCGTCTAGAGTGTGGAGTCACTCGTACTGAGTTGTTTTCGGCAAGTAAGCAAGCAGGACTGCAGAAAAAATGCTCAAATTTGGGTTCAAGTAGAACTTTAATTAATGGAAGAGCAACGCGGCGAGAAACGAACTGTTCAACGGCCAAGAAACCGCGTGCGGACTGCAATTGCGACCATTCCCGGTTCATAACAAAAAACGACTAAACCGCATTGATCGAAGAGCAGCGTCCGAGAAGAGCGCCTCTGCTGGTGGTCCGAAAGGAAGTGAGCAGCGGAAGCAGGGGAAGGCGGGCGAGAGAGCCGAAAAATTCGGGTACCACGCAGCAGCCATTCACGTGAACAAGAGAAAAAGGACGAGGTTTGCAGCGCTTCGCCCTGCGGACTCGTCGCGTGGCCTGTCGAGTGTTCACTCGCTTCCCAACACGCGCGCCTTGGCTTTGCTACAAGCAGTTTTGATGGCAGGAGGAGCAAGAAACATTAACGACGACAGAATTGAAGGACATCCTTCTTCTAAACGCACAAGCATTCAAATGAAAATCACTACAGTGCTGTGTTCTGTAATGACCCGCACAAGTGACTCATCCTGCCTTTGGTATGATCACCGCTTTTAGTCGGTTATAATCGCATACCCTTGGCTGTCGACTACAAATGAGAAGCACTTTAAACGATTGACTGAAAGAAGGAAGCCGTCGACCCCACAATGCAAGCCTGAATGGATGAGAGACCACCTGAACAAAAGAAGGACTGCAAGCATCAGTTCCAAGAAGAAACGTTAATCCCGAGTGTAAGCCATGAATTATCTGGTTTTGTCGGGCTTGTTTTTACTTGCAGCCTAAATTCGAACTCGCTAGAAAAGCCGCTTTTCTTCCGCTCGCTTCGCAGATCGTCCTTTCTTTCCACGGGCGGACAGAGTCGTTCACTGAATTGTGAAAGATGTGCATTTGTGTTTACAGCGAAGAAAACAATTCGTATATTTCGAGTACAAACCTGCTAAATGGGTCAAAAACAGAAGAATGGATTCATTTTTTCAATCAAGATGAAAACAGCAGTTTTGTGGATTGGAGGAAAACCGAATGGGCGCTGCCCTCATTCTCTAGCACTACCAAAACATCACATTATACGGCCGAATCGCCTGCTTCGACCCACCTTTACCCGCCGACGATGTTCGCCTTCGAGATGAGCAAAGCGGGGGCACCAGAAGCACGGCCGTGTGTTCTTCGAGAGCGTCAGCGATCGCGGGTGATGGCTGACGTCATTAGGAGGCTTTCTTCCCAACAGGCGTGTTCTCTTCATTGATGTCTTCTATTTCGTCCGTTCTGTAACGGTGAACACTGTTGAGACAATCGCCAAACGCACTCGTTATCGCTGCATGCCGCAGGCGGCGGAGACCCTGCAAGCGATGCACGAAACCTACAGTTTCCCTTCGCTTTCCGCAGCTGAACACGTGTTTGGGAGTGCCGCTTACAGGGCGGCAGAGAAGTCGGCCGCCCTCAAGATCCGCAAGTTACAAACATACGTGGGCTGCAGATAGCGAACGTCGTCGCTTCGCACGCGTACTCCGCTGGCAGCAGTCGTTTGAGAACGTCTTCTTTGGGATTCAAGTGAGTTGTTTGCAGTAAACGTGTGAATGAAAGCGATGGATGGAAGATTCTGAACGTCTGCAACTCGACCGCCTCGTCCACCTTCTCGCTGCTTTTAGTGCGGTTACTCGAACTCCTTTCCGCTCTGCTCCTCCCCCTTCCACCTGTTCTCCGACCAGCCGCTGCCCGAACCCGCGCCCAGCGAGAGCAACGCGAGTGCGTTGAGTAGAGGCGCCTCCTGTTTGAATCCGCAGGTGCCGCCGCCGCTCCCGTTGGCGACCGGCAAGTGCCCGGTGCTCCTCCCGTTCCACACGTCGCCGCCCCGCACCGCTGACCAGCTGCGGGCGGCCGCCTTTTGGCCGCGGCTTCCTGCTATCAACTCCAACAAGCAATGTCGATAGCTGTCTGAAATCCCGGCCGCTCCCTATGGGAGGTCCGGGTGCCCGCCGACGTGTCGCTCGCCGTTTGCGGGAACCCGACCGCCTCCTGTTGGCTCAAAACAAAGGACAACTCGCTGAACGTCCCTCTAGAGTGATCTCCAAACTGCCGCTCCAGCTCGGGAACTCCATCGAGCAGACCGATCGGAGCAAACCGCTTACCACGAACTGGGCTGAGAGCAGACCCCAAAGTGAGCCCTCCCGTCTCGAATCGGGACGTCGTCGCCAAGTTCCTCACCGAGTGCGCCTTCAATGCGAACACTTGAGCTAATCGCCAAATAGTCCCCTCTCATTTGTTTGCCTTCGCACATTCACCGGAGAATTCTTCTGTCTCAAGTCGATCGATTGTAGAAGTACGTAAAATTTAGGCCGCCCAATTAGTATTTAATCGACTCTTCTGGCAATGGCGAGCGATCATCTAACTCGCAGAACAAAACGCCTCTTTGCCCCGCGTTCTTTGCAGCCGATCGAATGCTCCATGTTTGCGATCTGATGTCCATCGAACTCTCCTTCACCACGTGCATTTGCCCTGAATAAACACGACTGGTCGATTGGAGTGAGCGAGTGCTTCGTTAAATCGACCGCGATCCACCACGTGCCGTTTATCGCCTTCATTGCAGGCTTCAAGTGAACGAAATTTAGGCGTTTGTGCTCAATTGACGAGTTCTAACAAGAAACGAATGAATGGATGTCTCGTTTGTGCTGCAACGAGCGGAGTGATCAAAGCCTTTCGGTCGAACGCGAACTTCTCGCACCAACCGGCCGGCTGCAACCTTCGCGGCCGAGAGCTGCCTCTTTTGTCCACTAATCCGCGTGTTCTGAAATGATCGTCTTCTGCACGGGCACCGGGCTCGTGATCGCAGTTCGGCGAGCAAACGGACATCATTGTCCACTTCTTCGTGATCCACGAGGCGATCAGCATAAAGAAAAAGGAATTGCATGAATGAAACGCAAGCACTGATCTCGTTCCGCATTGTTGGGTGTCTGTTTGATCGTCGGGAATGGAAAGGCATGAGCGACGCCTCGGCCGTTTTCTAATTTGGGGCTGGCCGTGCACTCGTTCTTCACGACGCCCGGCCTCTACTTCTTCTCACTTGAAAGAACTCGCCCGTGATGCGAGGAGAACAGGCCGAACACTAGTGACGACCTCTAGATCTGCTTCTGATTGCTGCTGTTTGCAAAGAATCCGCTCTGCCGTTTTGATGCATTGCAGAGAGGACGATCTGGAGGTCGATCGGCGGATCACTCGCTTCGTTCGGCCGTTGAAAGTCGACCATCAAGCTCGTTCGTTCTCATCGGTCGCTGGTGTTCATCCTTTCGCTTGCAGAACAGAACGCGCTGTACGAGGCGCTGGCCGTGTTTCATCGCCCAATAAAACAACGTCACGCTCTCCATTCCGGAAGTGATCACCGTTAGGTGGGTGTCTGATGGTGGATTGGAGGAAGACGAGTGGCTGCAGTTTGATCGCCTCTTTGGGGATCAACTACGCTGCGGCGGACCACGTGAGCATCCTCGTCATTCTGATTACTGTTGATCTGCACACAAAGAACAACTTCTTTCTGATCACACTTGACTGGTCGATGCAAGTGGCTCCTTTCCGTCCGGTGGAACAACTGGGGAGTTCAGCAATCGAGTGCGCACTGTCGGCAGTCCCCGGGCAGTGCAATGAGCGTTGAGAAGGGGGATCATTTGTTGAGAAGAACGGGGGTGATTAGAATGCAGGAGTGTTTGTTGTTGTCCGATGCGCACGCAACTCCTTGCTCTCTGGGCGCCGTGAAGCCCGCCTTTGTTTTCGACCCGAACGCCCACCGCCGCCGAGCCGACGGCCCGCTTTCCCGACCATCGGCGACCCGCAATCATTGAGCGATGCCGCACGGGGGCAGGCGGCCGCGCTTTTTTCGGGCGAGTTTTCTCATCGGGCACTTGTCCCGGACCCGATTGTTCGTCGTGGCCTGATTTGGGCTGCAATTTCCACCTTTTGTTGTTGATCACAAGGCGGCAGCACGAAGGCGGCGATTTCGGCTGTTGAGTTCGTCACTTTCAACGGCGTTCCGCCCTCCGGCTCGCGTTGTTTTGGCCCGCGTAATCCCACCTGATCAAAAAGTCGCCGCCCGCTTGGCGTGGAGTCACTGGAGCATGTTGGCAGCAACCGCCTTCGACTTCAAAATGACCCCAAATTCATGCCCGCCTTCGATCGACTTTGAACGCGCACGTGTTTGCAATTGCCGTTCGCCTGCGGTCACACGAGCTGCAGCGGGACGTCCTCGCGATCCGTTCTGGGTGTTTCTTCCTTCGTTTTACGGCCATTTCGTGTTCACTTGTTACCAACCAGCAAAGGAATTGATTGTCTATTGAATGACCTTTGTCTCGTTGCCCCAAGCCGTTGCTCGTGGAGTTTTGCTTCCGATTTCCGCCGATCTGCTTACCCTTTGATCCCAGACATTGGCGCACTGCTCGCTTCATTCATTTAGCAAAGGCCGCATTTCGTATTCTTTTGTTCGCGAGCAGCAATTGGCGCAGCTGGACGATCGACGAACGAATTGATCTCTTCTTCCTTTTGTTTCAGGCTCGAATCCACCCGACCGTTTCGATCCAAGTGTTCTGCGATTCAACATGGAAGAAGAGAGCGAGTTTCTTTTCTCACGATCTCATTCGTTTCGTTCGCTTTCAGACCTCCGCTTGGCTCGCGTTCAGATGATGTTTTGTATCGGGAGCGTCATGCGCGGTGTTCCCAAAGACGTGATTCGTTTGCGCCCTCGCTTCTTCCTTTTCTTTCTCTTCGATCTTTCAGACGAAGGGAGATCTCACTCACACGCAAAGTTAAATGATCGGCTGGGGTTGCCCATTCTTCCAGCCGTCATTCCAGGTTGATTCCTCATTCGTGCCACAAACTCCTAGCTTTTCGCTTTCTTGCCCGCCGGTCTTCCCCCTCGCCCGCTCCCCGCCCGACCGCTCACTCGCTCACGACTGGCGGCTTGACTCTTGTTTATTCATCGGGGCAGGCGGCTTTTATACACTCGGGGCGTGCGGATCGAACGGGGCGGGACAGAGAGAAGAGAGAGTGCACGAGACGAGCCCGTCTCTTACACCTTCCCCTTTTGGAAATAGAATCGTCCTCGATTCGAACCAAAGAATAAAGGAAAATGAAATGCTGAGAATTGGGAGTGGACGAGTAAGAGACGCCTACTATGCGGTCACGTCTTGCGTGCTTCGCTCAACGCTTGTTGTGATGCGAAGGTTGCAACGAAAACGGCTTTGAAACGGGGTCTTCCCGTGATTGCATGCACAACGTAAGGTCCTCAATTGGACAGCACTCACAATGGACGTCTTCGCGCTCACTTGGAGCAACTTGGCTCGAACGCAGCTTGTGTTTTGATTCTTCGAAAGGCTTGAGCCGGATCATGCATCTCAATGCGATATTCAAAAGGACAAACGTTGGGAGAAAGGAGTAGCAAAGTTTAAAAAGCTGTGAGAGAGTGGAGTGACGGGAGAAGAGCAGATAAAATAAGCATCCATTGGGGATTAACGAAAACAGGGCAGTTTACAGACATGAGGAGAAGGTTACAAGTGATCGATTGACTTGATTGAATTCGAATTGATCTGATTGCTCTCGAAGCCGCTGATTTGCTCGGATGACCCTTGACTGGAGCGGAGATTCGTTGGCTCTTGACCATCGACGGCGGGATGTCGTACGGGAGCGGATGTTTGCGTGCTGCTCTCCGTGCTGGCCATCGCGTTGGTCAGCTGGTGGGTCCTCGCCGTTCTCGCAGCCGGCGAGTCGTAGCTGAAACCAAACGAATTAATGATGTTGGAGTTGAATTCGACCTGCTCCTCCTTCCCCCTTTTTTGTGACCCTTTTTTCGAGCTTGCAAGAAACGAACTGCTGGAGAACAACCTGCTGCCAAGAATTCAGATACTCGGCGGGTTTGAGTTGGGTCGCGTTTGCTTTGAAAAAAAAAGGACGGATTTCCTGCTTCTTACCTGGATTTACCGCTTGGAATTTATGCCTTGCGTGAAAGGGAAAAGTAAAAACATTTTGCTTGCTGCTGCTTGTCGTTCTCTTGCTGTCTGCTGCCTGCAATGCTTGAGCATGTTCCTTTGTGCTGCATGTGAACAGTCGAGCTCGTTGAGGCGATTGTGCTTACTTGGACATAACTTTTAAAGGTCGCATGTTTACGTGCGTTTTGAAATCCAACACGACGAAAATCCGTTGTTTTGTCGTCTTGCGGCATGAAATTGGACGAATTGACGGGCAAACGATCCTCGATCGCTTGCTTCGTTTCTCTCGGGCGCGTCGACGCCGCCGTCCTGCTCGGCTTGCTTTGCGGAATGCGGATTTCGGGCGACGAAAATCGACGGCTTGCGAGTCCTCCGCTTTTCGTTCTCTGCGAGCGAGAACAAAGCGGCGTGAATCATCCGTCTGCGGTCAAATCGCGCTCGGCCGGCCAGTGCGGCGTCGCGAGACGTAGCGGACGAGTGAGCGATCAACAACCACCAACGTGCACTTCGTCGAATGCGAACACAACTTGCAACGAACCGCAAATAGAAGGCATGAAGCTTGCGCTTTACGCGGCATTTTGCTTGCGCATGTTCTTCTGCCGGCCGGATTGCGAACTTATGTCAGCACACGAGTTATGGCTTGTCATGCGGACGTTGCTGGAATTCGATCATGGCATGCGCACAAAACAAAAGAAGTGAACGGGAACATTCCACTGCTTGACCGAATGACTAGAATCGATTGAAAACGACGGCGAGACTGCTGCAGTCAGTCTGTGCAAACCGGCTTGAGTACCTGCTGCTTGCTGGCTCGACGAACTCGCGTGCTAAAAACGGTTAAAAACGAGCCGATTATAAAAAGCTTGCGGAGGTATTTGGAACCCAGAGATCAAAAGTGTGAGAGTCTTCGCGCGTCGATCGTTTCGAAAACAAGCGGCGAACGGAGGCGATTTGGCGTCTTGCGGAGAAAAGAGCGTCACCTCCCGCGGGATCTCTGCGCTCACGGCTTGCATTTGCACTCGAAGAGAAATCAAACGCAAACACGTGTAGGTACTCGAAACGCGCCGACAAGACACGATCACGAACGAGTCGTCCCGCGGGAATGTGGGGCACAAAATAATGAGGACAAGGGCAGTTGGACACTTTTAAGCTGCCCGGATCGAGTGGTGCCTCACTCGCTGCTACCAGTTAAATGATCGGCTGGGGTTGCCCATTCTTCCAGCCGTCATTCCAGGTTGATTCCTCATTCGTGCCACAAACTCCTAGCTTTTCGCTTTCTTGCCCGCCGGTCTTCCCCCTCGCCCGCTCCCCGCCCGACCGCTCACTCGCTCACGACTGGCGGCTTGACTCTTGTTTATTCATCGGGGCAGGCGGCTTTTATACACTCGGGGCGTGCGGATCGAACGGGGCGGGACAGAGAGAAGAGAGAGTGCACGAGACGAGCCCGTCTCTTACAGCAACTGGCCACGATGCTGGCGTTGGTGGAGGAGAAGCGCGCCTGATCGGAGGCGACGACGATCGAGACGCCCGCCCACCGGTTCCTCGAGCAGGTCGCCGACGTGCTGCAGACGGCGGAGAACCTCGCGCGCCGCCAGCCGCCGGAGACGCTGGAGGACGTCGAGTAAATGGGCGACAGCACGAGATGGCCGAGGAGTGACGCCCATCCACGTTGATTGTTGACACCTTGTTTGTTAAAATAAATTCCTTCCACTTTCTCGTCATTCTCGATTGAACTGACCGCGATTGCTAATAAAAGTTTAGTCAAGCAAAAAGAAAACGGAACGGCGGTCGGCCGCCCAAACAATCGGAACATCCAAACGGAAGAGGGGAAGGAAGGCGATAAATACGGGAAGGGAAGTCTGGAAGGACGAGAATAAATACAACCAACTCAATAAAGCACTCCGTTGTTGCACCGGAGCACGCGGCGGCGAATGGACGGGGGATCTTCTTGTCGAGTCAAATTGAATCGAATGGATGGGAGAGTGTGGTGTTCGAAAAGATATGAAGGGCGTGGAGAGGAGTGGGAACAATGCGGGCAATTCCAAAGGCGCGTAAGTATTTGGGTTGTTTGCACGGGGAGAAGGGCAGAAGAGGGGGGCGGACGAGGGGGTTTAATGGCCGTTCGAGGTTCCGTTCGAGTGCACCTCGTGCATGTTCGGGCGGTACGCGAGGGCCATCAGACACGCGAAGACGGTCATCGACATCTTGGGCTGCACCTCGACGATGTCCTCCGGAAGGGCGTAGATCTTGGCGCCGATCTTGCGGCCCGACGTGATCGCGTACTTTGCATTCGCGAGATGTCCCTGCAACGAGTGGAATAAGGGGATTGAATCGAAGGATTCCACTCACCTCCGCACCGCCGTTGCTCTGGACGAGCTCGTAGTTGATGGTGCCCGGCTTGATAGCGTCGATGAGGTCGAGGACGGGGCGGGCGTTCGCAATGGCGGGGTCTTGGAAGCTTTTGATGCGCGACGACTTGCCGCTCGACTGCAGCTTCTCGTTGACCCAGTTGATGATCTCGCGGTCGGTCGCCAGGCTGTCGCCGCTCTCCGTGCACTTGGCCAGCACGGTCAGCGTGTAGGCCCGCATCAACTGCCAGACGAGGGCTGCAAGAGGGGAGAGGATCAGAAGATGAAAGCAGACGGCCACTCACCGAGAGTCAACGTTTGATTCCCGTCGTAGATGTCCTTGCCCTGGATGCCAACCAGCGAGAAGTTCAGCTGTTTGCCCAGCTCGATCGCGTAGTTGCAGTTTTGGATTTGGTCCATCATGCCGCGCAGCTTGTGGAACGTCTTCACCACCCGCTTCCAGTTCACGACGCCCGGACGGATGAACTCGAACAGCTGCAAGAAGGAGAGGAGTGAGTGATGAGCGAAAGGGGGCTCACCTCGAAGATGACGAGGCCGTTCTGCAGGTCGGAGTAGAGGTAGTTCACGTACGGGTCCACGCCCAGACTGTTCATCCAATTGCGGTAGGTCTTCTCCTCGCGCGTCTCCTCGATCGTCTCGATGTCCGCTGCAAGAAGCGGACATTGGAGACGGGAAGAGGGCAGTGGAAGACTCACTGATCTCGTCGGCGTCCGGCTCGGGCAGGTTCGGGTATTTGTTGAAGAGATTGGCAACGAAAGCCAAGTTCAGCTTGTAGTTGCCTTGGGCGACGTCGTTGGCGCTCACGAACTCCCGGCATCCGATTTTGTTCGCTTCGTTGAGCATCGAAGTGGCGCGCTGGACGTTCCCTTGGACGCTCAACGGCGCCAACGAGACGCCCGCCCCGCTCGGCGCGATCTGGTGCAGCAAGTGCGTGTAGATCTCGCTGTCCGTCACATCGGACGTGAAGTTCGAGAGCTGCCGGCCGGCGCCCGCCTGCTCCAGGTGGTAGTTGACCCAGCGGATGAGGATCTGCTCGGGCGTCAGACGGCGGAGGTCGTCCAACGTCTCGCCCTCCCGCAGCAGGCGGAACAGGCCGGGGACGTGGACCAAATCGATCTCGCGGAACAGGCCGATCTGAACTCACAGCAATCAGAAGGAGGAAGGAAAAAGAGGGCTCACCCGGATGATCTGCCACAGCAGACCCAAGACCAAGTGCGGGCGACCTTTGGACAGATCGTGGTTGTCGATGTTCACGATGTTGCAGCCGATGGCCTGCGAGGACATCAGGCAGAGCGTGAGGTTCTCGAGCTTCGTGTACGTGTTCAGGTTCTTCTTGTTCACGGCCCGCTCGTCGATGGTGCCCGGAACGGCGAGGTTGATGAGTTTGCTGTAAGAAGGGAAGGATTGAACGAAGCGGGAAGAGGAAACGGACCAAATGACGAGGCCGTCCTGGATTTTCGTGTACAGATCGCCGCCCGTCTCCACCGGCAGGAGGCGCTTGAGGTCGGGATCATCGGACAGCTGAAAGAGAGGAGAAATGAGCCAACAGAAGGAAGGGAGATGCTCACATTGCTGTTGATCCAGTTACTGAAGGCGAGCTCCTCCTCCACTCGGATCGTGTGGACGATCTCGTCCGCGCCGACCTCCGCGGCGCTCTGCACTTGGTAGGCGCCGGTGACCGAGCCGATCCGCTTCTTCCATTGGTTCGTCTCCGCATTCTTCTGCTCGGCGAGCTCGTCGGCCAGCTCCGAGAATTGGTGGTAGTCGAGGGACTTCGGGTCGCCGTACTTGTGCAGGCGTTCGCGCAGCTGCAAGGAGCATTCGAATCAACGAAATGAAGCAAAACACCCACCTGATAGCCGGGAATGTCGACGCCGCAGAGCTTGAGGGCGGCCGGGAGCTCGCCGGAGGAAATGTGCCCGCTGCCGTTCATCGTCAACTGAAACGAGCGGCCGGTTCAGCGGGCGGGATCAGATAAGCGGGCGGCGAGGAGATCGAAATCGAACGAGCGTTCGTTACGAACCGGTCGGTCGGCCGACCGCTCACTCACCGTCGGGAAGGCTTCCGTCAGTTCGGCAACCTGCTCGGAGGTCGGCATTCTGCGTTGGGGCGGCTGGGTGGCTCGTGAACCTGCAGCGAGAACGGCGGGATGATCGGCCATCAGTCGACGCGAAAATAAACACGAGCGAACGGAAATAAAAAGCCCGCAGGAAAGCGGAAACAATGCGGAGAAAGCGGCGACCGGACGGGCGTCTTCGCGAGCGCAAATCTTTCGGAAGGTCGTCGGCCGGCCGGCGAGTGGGCGCGAGGAGCGAATCGACCAGAGGACGCGCAAAATGGAGCCCTGGACCGTCCGCCTCGTCCGTTGGATTGCCCGCACGCGGCGACGGCGACGGCGAGGTGCCGCAGACCGCCGTCTTGTTCAAACAGAACGCGCGCCGTCCGCCTAAACCGCTTTCGCGCGCCGGAATCCTCGCCGTGGCCGAACGGAACTCGCCGAACGATTCCCGGCCGCTCATCTCCGCGAATCGACCGAAAGGCGAAACGTGGAAGACGGCGAAGCCGAAGAGGCGGGCGAATGCCGACTGCACTCGTTCGGAACAAACAAAAAAGGAGTGAGCGTGTTCCCGCTGCTGCCCGCACCGATCGCGACCGCCGTCATCGTCGGCCGGCCGCCTATCAACCGCCCGGACCAACAATGAAGGCGAAAAACCACGTCGATTACTGATAAAAATTACCCTCCAAGCGGATTGCAGCGAGAGGAGTGGCCGGGGCGGCAGAAACATGCGAGAACATAAAAAGTGCTGACAAACGGGCGCAGGAATGCGGGGGAATTCGTGATGCACGAAGCGGCGGGCCGAGTCGCCTCCAAGCGGCCGCCCGGCCGGCGTTCGATCGCCGAAACCTTCGAGAAGCCGGCGGATCCACGCCGCCCGCCGTCCGCAAAAGGCGCAAAAACACGCGCGCGCTTGCTCGCTGCGGTCAACCGACCGCGAAAGAGGTCCCGCAAAGGCAGAGCGAAGCGGCGAGGCGAGCGAGAGGCGAGGCGAACGCGAAGAATCACGACCGGCGGGACGGAACGCGCGCGGAGTCAACGAACCCGAGCGAGCGTCCATAAAAATGTTGATCGTCGTCGTCGTGAGTAAACCGAGCGAGCGAGCGAGCGGGCGGGTGGGACGAGAGCGAGCAGCCAATTAGACGAGATCAACAGTCAACCCCCTTCCGTCCGCCCGCCCGCTCTTCGTCGAAGCGATGAGTCATCGGTTGGGGCGACGCGAATGAAACTTCCGGTCGCTCGATTGCTCGAAGAACCGGTGAGTAATCAGTCGGGGAGATCACGCCGGATTCAAGAAATCCCGCGATCGTTTCGAAACGCCGGCGATGACGAGCGGCCAGTCGAGCGGGCACTCGCGCCCGCCGTCCGCCTGCCGAGCGGCCGCCAACCCAATTGGGGAATTTCGAAACGAAACGCTCGTCGTCCGTCGAGTGCGTAATTCGGGGCCGAGCGGCGGGTGTCCGGCGGCGAGCGAGCGGAATGGCCGCCCGGTTCAACGAATTCGGGACTCCCGCACATCAGGAGAGCAGATGGCGGCCGAGCGGGCGGAAGGGCGCCTTTCAGGCGGCGGGTGGAGCCGAAGAAAAGCGATGTCCATTCGAAAAATGCCTGCCGGCCTGCCCACTCGCTCGCACGGCCGTCCGCCAGGGGATCGGCGAGCAGGCGGACGGGCGGGAGGACGCGCGCGATTCGAAAAATCGTCCACTTTCCAATTCGAAATTGATGACCCGTCCGCCCGCTCGTTCGGAAGCTGCACGGCTGTTCGAACTCCAAAGAACGAACTCGCCGCTTCGACTCGGCGAACAGCCGACTGCTCGCTCACGACTCGGAGCGGTCGGCTGCGTTGCGCGATCGGGCGAATGCGATCGGCGCGCGAAAAGAAGCGATTAATCGCGCGCCCAAAACACGTGCGCGTTCCGGCGACAACAAACGAGCGAGCAGGCGGGCGGGCGGGCTGGTCATCCCGCCGTCCACTCCTCCGCCGGCTTCTTTCTTCTGCCTTCTGGAAACCGGCGGTCAATTAAAAAGAGCGCCGGAGCGAGCGGACGATCGCACGTTCTCCTCCTGTCGTTCTGTTCGTTGCGAAACGCCCGCAATTAGAAGCCGCCGCTCCAACGGCCGCGAGCTTCTTCGCAGCGAAAACACGTGCTCGCGAACAACAAACATTCACGATCACGATGAACAATCGTGGGAACCCGCGGGAGGAGCGGGGAGGAACGAGGGCGAAGCTGCCGACCGGAATTCGGCTGACCGCTCGCCCGCTCGTCCAATCGAACGTCGTCGACGCGAAACGAGTCGCCCCGCGCGGAGATCACGATCGGGCGATCAAGCGGGCGGGCGGCTCGCGCGCGTGGAGCGGCGGAGGCGTGAGTCAACCGGTCGGCCGGTCGGGGTGATGAGTCGAGAAGGCGGGGCGAGGCGGCAAGAAAGACGACCCCCGCACGGATCGTTCGATGACGAGAAGCGGAAGAATTCGTGTGAACGTGCTCATGATTTCGTTCATCACACCCCACAAAGCAAACATTCGACTCGCCCCCGAAGGAAATGCGCGTTCAAATCGCCGCCACTCGACCGCCTTGACGACCGGCCGGTTGCCATGGGAGGCAACGATGAAGGAGTGGACAAGGCGGTCGACTCCGCCGAATGTCCACTTACCGCCGATCGCCGGATGCGGTTGCTCGTCTCGAGACGCGAAGCCCAGCGATACGCCGAGTGGCTTCTGTTGAGTTTGGGCGTCCTCTCGTGGATCTGCGCCCTCTTCGTCGGCCTCTCCATCTCCAAGCGGCATCTGGAGAAGACGGCCGCCCGGATCGCCGGCAGCAATGGCGCTGACCGTGGTGTTTGAAGAAGTGAGTTCCGGGGACAGCTGGGGGCTCCGTTTCAATCAAATCGGCGGGGATTAGGGCCATCAAACGAAATGCGGGCATCTTTCGACCACCCGACGGACGGCCGGCAATTTGTGGCCACTGCGGGCGTGTGATTTCGCTCGAAATTCGAGTGCAAACAACAAGCCGGCTGGGTGAATCACTCGAATGGGGAGTCGTTGAAGTAAACAGCCGCTCGTCTGATTACTCACGACCACGGACGGCCGGCGGACGGAAATACACGGCGAGGAGCACGAGAGAGCGAATTCTGGCCCGGTCGTCCAAAGAAGAAACACGTGAATGCGCCCCGCTTCGAGCCGCCTTTGAAGTGAAAGCAGCCGCGGAATCCAATCGGAGCGGGCGGTTTGCAGACGGAAAGCGGCTGAAAATCGCCGAAATTCACTTCCTTTCGGCGAGCGGGCGCCCGTCCAAAGCGGCAACTCGGCGGGCGGGCGGGCGGTTGGATCGCCGGCGGTCGCGGGCGCACGGCGACGTTTTGCTTCTTCCCGCCGCCCCGCCGGTTCGTCGATTAAAAACCTCGCGATCGGCGGGGCGACGGACGGAAAGCGGAGGGACGAATCGAATAAAACCGCCCGCCCGCACACCTCCGATTCGAACGAGCGGAGGTCAAACGGAGCGATCCGCCCCGCAAGTCACTCGCCCGCCGCTCTTGCGAACCCGCCGGCCTCCCTCGACCGAAACTCGTGGGAATCCGCGTGCTCCTTGCATTCAATCCCCGCAAATCCAATCAACAAAGCGGATTCCAACCGACGGCTTCCAGAACATCCGCCGCGTGTACCGCGCCCACACGTGGTCCGCTGCGAACTTCTGGCGGTGGTTGAGCGAGACGCTGATCATCACGCTCACCCTGCTGTTGGCCTTCGAGTCACAGGTGTCTGCTCAAATTGGAAGCAGAAACGAATGAATGAGGACGATTGAAGGGTTTCTGGAAGAAGACAAACACGTACCTCGAGCAGCCGGCCGTCCAGCTCTCCAAGCGGTGCATGATCGTGCTGGGCGATGGCTCGGCGGATCCCTTCAACTATTTCTTCTGGAGTCCATTCGGCGACCTCAACCGCGCACAAGCCGACCGCCTCGTGATGCCGGTAGTCGAGGTGCAAGACGCCGACCGCGATCAAGACAGTCGAGTGGACGAGGTGGGCAGAAGGATTAAGCGGGTGGACCGACGAGTGTGCTTCAGATCACGATGAACATCGCTTTGCGGATGACCAACACTTCTTTTCGTGTCCGTTCCGTCTACTGGATGCTCTTTTATTCCGCCCAACTGAAGCAACGGGCGGTGATCGACGTGAGTGCTTGCTTCCCTCCTCCTCTTTATTCGCCTTGCTTGCAGATGAACGGTGCGATCTACGGCGAGATCGAACGCCTGTCGCCCGCAGTGGACGTCTCGATCGCCGGCGACCTCCGCGTGTGGCAGCGGAAGCCGCTGCCCTCGTACGGCCGCTTCAACCTCACCGAAGACCTCCAGCAGCTGAACGAAACGGAGCTCGTCTTCGCTTCGAGTGCGTACGTCCCGTTCGAAATGCAACGGAGATCGCTGGATCACAACTACACTCTCCAAGTGGACCGGTTTGTTCCGCCATTCACTCAACTACTTCTTTGTTTCTTGCAGTCCGATCCAGCACTGGAATTCGATCGGAGTGGAAGAGAACGCGACCACCTTCACGCTCAACTTCCACTTCTTCGTGCCCGAGCAGGAGCTCACGTACCGCTGCGACGCCCTCGAACTGCTCAAGTGGGTGTGGATTCAATACTTGGCCCTCTCGGTGCTCGTCCGCTGGCTCTTCGACCACTTGAGCGGCTTCCTCTTCCAAAACCAGATCCTCCCGTCCATCGTGCACGTTGAGGCCGCGAAGCAGAAAGACCATTGATGTGGACGCGGTTTATCTGCGGAGAACGAGAACGGCAAGCGTTGAGCAACGAATAAACACATCGATTGAATACAAGTATTTTGGGGAAGGAGTGAAATGTGCGGGAGAACACCAGGAGCAGCGAGGACAACCCGGAGGACGGAAGAAGGACCGATTGATGTGACGAGTGAGTGGGTGGCTGCTTGGATGACAGACGGAGCTTCAGTACGGCGGCGGGGGTCCACGGGCAGGCGCTCCAAGCCGGCCGCGGTCTGCATGAAGTGGCGGATGTGCAGCATGTACTGCAGCGCCGAATGTTCCTGCCCGTCCGTGCTTCAATCCATCAGATTGTTCTGCAGCTCCTGCATCGTGGCCCAGTCGTGCGGTGTGATGCGTCCGGCGGCCTGAAAGGAGGAGAAGACATCAGAAATCAATGAAGCGAAAAGGAACTCACCCACTCCCCTTGCAGCTGCGAAATGATCTGTTGGATGATCTGCGCAAAGACGAGGTCTTCTCGGGCGACTGAAAGCGGTCGAGAGAGTTACCTACTTGTTGCTAGAAAGGAAGGAACTCACCCATGATTCACGAACTAGTCGACTTCTAGGTGATCACGAACAGCAGCGCGTGGTAAACCGAGCCGATGTCCACGAACAGCGAGAGGACGGCGAGGAAGACGCCTGAAATCATCACGAGTTTCCCCAACACTCTCGCACGGAACGAACCGAAGACGGTGGCGATCCAAAAGCGGCTCTTGTCGACGTAGTCCACGTACTTGGGCGAGACGTACGTGATCTTGTCCGCCGTCTCGTCCAGCAACTCCAGCGTCTCGGCGGTGCACAAGGGCGACTTCTCGAACTCCAGCGACTGAAACACGTGAATGAGTAGGCGGTCGGCGGCGCGCTTTACGACGCGCGATCGGAGGCAAGCGGAGGGAACGAACGAAAGAAAGCGGCGATCAGCGCGGATCCAACGGCGGAATCGAAAGCGCGTAAACAACAAACACCTCCGCCGTTGCCGCCCGACTCGCGGGACGAGCGGAAGCAATCGTAACGGCGAGCGGGAAAAAGGACAAAGGTGAATGTTCGACGGGCGGCGACTCCAAAGACGCGTCTCGAGGATTTCGAGCCGTTCGGCTTTCCGCGAGACCGCCAACAAATCGGATGATCGGAGAGGACGAAGAGCTGCCGTTCGCGATCACCAAGACGAAAAAAACAAGCGGCTTCTCGCCAACCTTCTCGCCGTCCACCCGACCGACGGAATTGAGGCTACAGGGCGCGCGGGCCATATCGGAAGCGGCAGACGGCGGGTGGACGGTCTGTGAAACGAGATCGTCGCTTCCTTCCCCCGCTCATTTCACGACGCGCTCCCGCTGCAAGTCATAGAGACCGGCGCGAAAAAGGAGGCCTTTTGGGCAGCGAGGTGCTGGTTCGGCGGTCGAATGCGAAAGCCGAGCGATCATGAGGCGCAAGACGAGCGAGCTGCATGGACAACGAATAAACGCGGTCGAACTCCCCCTCCCCGCGGGACGGGGATGAGAACAACAATTCGCGCTGTTCTCGCCCGTCATCGCCGGGCCTCCGCTCGCGATCGCGGGTAGGCGGTCGGCGGAACGCGTCGCGTTTTCCCACCGGCGAGCGGGCGGCGCCGATCAAAACAACACCGCGCCCTGCGAACGGCCGCCCGACAGACGCCGACGACCGCTTTCGAAACACGAAAGGGCAGGAAGGCGGCGAGTGAGAAGCGCGCGGTCTGGCCGCCCGCTTTTCGTTCAAGAAGTTCGAAACGCGGCTGAAGTTAACGATTTCACCCTTCGAACACTTCGTTGATTCGGAGGCGCACCGTTAAGCTCGGCTTGTCGATAGAAACCTCAAAAGACGGTACTCGTTTCAAGCAGAACGGGCCCCAAGAACGCGATGTTTGCCAACCGCGAGCGCCCCGATTGGACATCGAGCGACGTTTCGTTCAGCTGTTGATGCCGACGGCCGATCTCGAACAGAAAAAGCAGACACGCAAGTAGAAGCGGACGGGGCGAACAGGCGGGAGCGAATGGGTGGAGGCTGCGCAAAGCAAACGTTCCTCTCGCCCACCGGCCGAACGGCGATTCCGGCGACTGCCGGCGGCCCTCGTATTGGCCGCGATCTGATTACACCAATCAGTCGATCGAGCGGGCAGGTGGGTGATCGCCGTGAAATGAAGGCGATCGGTCGCCGCCGGTTCCCAGCGAAGGCCGTCCGATCGGGCGGATTGCGTCGAGAGGGCGGTCAAAAGGGCGGCTGATCGGCGGTCGAAATTCAAACGAAAACAAGCAACGCTCTCGCTCTCCATCCACAGTAATCCCTCGTGGAAGGAAGCTGGACACAAGCCACCGCTGACAGCGAGGCGCGGGCGGAAGGCCGCAAAGGAGCGAGCGCACACAATCACTTGAAGTCGATTCGAATCGAAAAGAAGAGTGCCGCCCGGTCGCCTTCAGTCGTCCTCGGCGGGCGGATGGCCGCCGGAGTGGACCGAGCGATCCGCCCGCTCTTTCGGCTGCCGCCAGCCGCTCGTTGCGCAAAGGACCGTAGTGCGGGGGATCTCGAGCTCGAAGCCGCGTGTTCGGCGAGATCGGCCGGAACGGGCGGCGGGAGGCGGCGAGTGGGGGGTGGAAGTCAGAGGTCGGCGGGCGGCGACAGACGCAACGCCCGTTCGGGTCGCGGGATAAGGAAGATCGAACTTCCACCCGATCGACCAAGCGAGCGACACACCCCCCTCCGCAAACGAGAGGAATTCCACCGGAACGCTGCTTGCAGTCGAGGCGGCCGCTTGACAAGACGGAAGAAACAACAGCGATGTGAGGAGCAGTCGGGATCTCGACTCTTGAACTCATTTGCACCAACGGGGAAGCGGGCATGCCGATCGATGGAGGATCGAAGAAAAGCGCAGATGAGGAAAAGGCGAAGAAGTGAAAAGGAAGATGCGTCCCCTCCTCCGTCTTGATTGTTCCGCTCATCCCACTGGAACACGCCGCCGCCCTCCCCAAGGCGTTTTTTCGCCCGACGGCATCCGCCCGCCGTCTTCACTCAATCCGAAGCGAAAGTCCATCGACGGGCGGGCGAAAGGAGGAAAGATGAGCGGCGGTGCGGCCGGGTGCTCCATGTGCCCGCAAGACGGGCGCGCGTTCAGCAACCTTTGGCCCTTTCCCACCTGTTCGACCTTGCAAGCGGCGTCGTCCGTCCCACGACGTGACCGTACCCCCTCCCTCCCTCCCTCCCCCCGGCCGCTCATCCGACCGAAAAGCCGAAGGAACAACAAAAAAATCGGCGCCAAACGCGACCGAACGAACGTGCGAAAAAGTGGAAAGTCGGCGGTCGACGGGCGGCGGGCAAAACGGAGAACGCAGGGCCGACGGAACGCGCGGCGCGGAGCGTCTGCCTGCCGCTTGTTTACGCCGTTTGGCGATGATGAAATACAAGGAAATCGAACGTGAATTGAACACAAGCCGCCTATTCGTTTGATCGAAAGAAGGTAACGGAATGCAGAAGGCACACTTTGAACAAAAGAAGGGAGTCAAGTGAACGTTCATTCGTTCGACACGCTTCTTTCAATCGTCAACCACAACGACGGCCTGCAGCGGTTCTTTCGAGTCGATCACGACCTCTCCGGTCCGACATCTGCAGATCGGCGAACGCGAATAAACCCGCCGGCTACCCTCCATTTCGGCCCTCGTTCAGCGTGGCCCCGATCTACACGTTCGATCTCTTCGGCAACTCCAAACAGACCGAGTTGTCATTGCTTGCCGTTTGTTTGCGGGTGCGAATGGGTGGAATCCCGCCGTTCCCGACGGCGAGTGTTCGGTTCGCCGCGGCCGCTCGACCCTTCCGCTCGTTTCGCAACCGTTGACGTGATCGTTGGATTTGGAGGAGTGCAAGACGATGATCCCTCCAACCTTCGCAGTTCTCGAATATTCCGATTCGTGATTCCCGTGCCGCCTTTCCGGCAGATGTCTGCGGGTTTCACAAGCGGGAAGGAAACGGTGAGAAATTACTCTTCCAAGTCCCGTATTCCCTTCCCACCAGAAAACTGTGAGAAAAGGAACCCATTCGCCCTTTTCGCATGAATTCTCACGATCCTCGCCGAATTCTTCGGCCCGACGCCATTTGGGCGGCGCGCATCAAACGATCGGCGGGCCCCATTCCCGCACTCGATTGCCCCTTCGTTGGGCGTTCATCTCGTGGATAAACGCGCTCAACGAATTCGAGCAAAAAAGGGCGGTGGGGGCAGGTGAGGCCCGAGCGGCCGCGCTCGTCTCATCAACGTCGCCTGCTCGGATTCCAACGAACGGTCGCCGTAGAACGTGCTCTCGCCGCACTTATGAGTCAAGTCCAGATTTGAACACTGCAGTCAGCCATCTGCACGCTTTTCTCACCGATGACCGACGAGTTCCGTCTGTTTTGAGCGTTCGGCAAGCGAGCGGCGGCCGGCGAGAGGTCGGTCGAGACGACCACGTGGTTCTGAACGTCCGGACTGTCGGGCAGAAGGGCTTTCGAGCCGTAGGTGATCACCGCTTGCAAGGGCGATCATTCCGAACAGACTGCCGCCGCCCACTCATTTGGAACGTGGTCGAGAGCAGTTTGCCTTTCGGCGAGTGAGTCTTCGGCATTCCGCAGTGAGAAGAAAGAAGCAAGAAAGTGCTGCTACTCAAAACGATTAATTCGTGTCGGATGATTGCTCGAGGAATCCTTTATCTCGTCCTCCGCCGAACGTTTCGACCGGCCGTCTTCTTTCTGCCCGAAAATTAGTGTTGCCGCTCGAATAGTCCGCAGAAACACGCAACAAAAAAGAAAGAGGAGGTTAATCTCATGAGCGAACGAACGGTCGTGATCACAAGTGTTTGATTTGCGGAAGTGAAATCTTACCGCTCAGGCGGTTCAGAATGGTCTGACCCCTCCAGCTGAGGCCGTCGACCGAAATGGAGCGAGAGCGCGACTGGCGGACGTTCGTGACGATCGTCGGCAACGGCACCTCGCTCACGATCTGCGCATCGCTCGTGATCGACGGCTTCCGACAGCCGGCCCGATCATTTCCGAAAGGCTGAACGAAAGCGATCGATTGCTCGTGCCCTCGCTCCCGGTCGAACGGAGCGATCTTCTCTTGCTTGTGGGCGACGAACACGCGGCGAACGCGTCACCGAGCACGTTAACCGAAGTTCACGGTCAATCGCTGAAACTCCGCAATCAACCAGCGAAAAAAGACACGACCCTTGCATCAGCCAGTCAACTGTGATCAAAAAAAGGATGTCTTTCGTGAGCAGGTCAACGGTGTTCAAAATGAGAAAGATGCTGACCAGGCCCGTGGGAACGGAGTTATCCACCGGCTGATTGGTGCGAGAAGTTCGCCGTCGACCGGAAGTTTTCGATCACTCCACTCGCTGCAGCTCAAACGGGACTTCCATTCATTCATGTGACGTTAGAGCCCGTCAAATTGAGCGCAAACCGCCGAATTTTCGCCTCTGAAGCCCGCAAAGAAGGCGATAAGCGACACGTGGCGGATCGGGGTCGATTCGATTAAGCACTCGCTCATTCCAGCCGATCAGTCGTGTTTATTCGGGGTAAATGCACGTGGTGAAGGGGAGGCCGATGAACTTTAAACTTGCAAACAAGCGGGTAGAGTTCGAGTGACTACAACCAAGGACAAAAAAGCGTTTTGTCCTGCGAGTTGGACCATCGCTCGCGGTCGCCAAAAAGAGTCGCTTACAAACTAATGGCCGGTCTAAATTTCAACGTACTTCTACAAGCGATCGACTAGAGATGGAAGAAGTATCTGATGGGTGAGAATGCTAACAAATGAGAGGTGACTACTCAGCGGTTAGCTCAAGTGTTCGCATTGAAGGCGAACTCGGGCAAGGACTTGGCGACGACGTCCCGATTGAAGGCGGGAGTGCTCACTCTGAGGTCGGCTCTCGGCTCAATCCGTGGCGAGCGGCTTGTTCCGGTCGGTCTGCTCGATGGAGTTCGTGAGCTGGAGCGGCAGTTTGGAGATCACTTTAAAGGGACGTTTAGCGAATTGTCCTCCGTTTTGAGCCAAGAGAAGGCGGTCGAGCTCTCGTAAGGCAAACGGGAGAGCGGCGGGCGGCCGACCTCCAGCCGCAAGCGGCCGGAACTCCCAAAGGTCATCGACATCGCCTGCTGCGGTTGATAGCAGGAAGCCGCGGCCAACAGGCGTTCGTCCACCGCTTCCAACAGGTCGGCGGTGGAGCGGCGGCGGCATCCGCGGACCAAATAGGAGGCGCCTCCACTCAACGCACTCGCGTTCCTTTCGGTGGGCGAGGATTCGGGCAGCGGCTGGCCGGGAAACAGGTGGAAAGTGGAGGAGTGGATCGAAAAAGAGGCCGAGTGGCCGCACTCAACGCAACAAGAAGGTGGACGGGGCGGTAGATTTGTAGGCGTTCAGTGTGTTCGCGACCTTCAATCCACCGCTTTAATCAACCGTTATCTGCAAACAATACACTTGAATCCCAGAGAAGAAGTTCGCAAACGACTGCTGCCGGCGGGAGTACAACGGAAGCAACAACCTTCGACATCAACTGCCACTTGCGAGACTGCGAAGCGGTTGGAGAGGACGCGACCGACTTCTCTGCCGCCTCGTAAGCGGCACTCCCAAACACGTTCCGGTTGAGCTGCGGAGAGAGTCTTTTGCATTGCTTGCAGCGGCATGCAGCGATAACACGTGCAGTTTGGCGATCGTTTCAACAGGTTTCAACTCCTAAAATTCACCAAACGAACCGCATACTCAAAACGAGCCTTTAGAACCGCAATGAACGCTATTGTCTCTGTAGAAAGAAATGACGATGCGGGAGACGAGCGAATGAAACGAGGCTCCCCTCACACGTTTGAATTCGACCTCCAAACACGAGCAAGTCGAATGACAGCCGGTAATCAATGATTTCCCGAAAATGAACGTGGCCTCTTGCGGTTGATCACATCGGTGATCCTTTTTGTCCCGCTGGTCTACGATCCACTCGGAATTGACAGGTAGGCAGAAAGGTTCTTTTTTTTATTTAGTCGACGATTTAAGCCTGCTTCTAATTCATAGCCCGACTGAAGGCGATGGTCATGAGAACGACTGATTATATCATTTGTGTATGTTGGCAAAAGATAGAAATGCCTACAGTTCACTAAGGCGATATCTTCTTCACACAGTTGTGCTTTTACAACAATAATTGCTTATAATTCAATGATCATCAGTGCTTTTTCTCTTTATAACCCTTGAACTGGCCGCCGTGGAGGAGAAACGCGCCCGGTGGAGAGCGAGTGAGCGCCCGAAAGCTCGGGGCGGCTCGCGTGGGTTGGAAGGCAAAGAGAAGCCACCCTTCACGCGGGGCAAGTGGAAGAGGCAGCTGTCGGAAAACCGCCGAATTTTTCGGCCCTCTCGCCCCTTTCCACTGCTTCCGCCTGCTCGCCTTCTTTCGGACCACCAGCAGGGAACTCGCGCTCGTCGTCTGCTTTTCGACCATTGCGACTTTAGTCGTGCAGTTATGAAAAGGGAATGTTTGCAATCGCAGTCCGCACGTGGAATCGTGGTCGTTAAACCGTTCCTTTCTTGTTGCATTGCTCTTCGTTTAATGGTACCTCCACTTGAACCCAAATGCAAGCTTTTTTGCTGCAGTCCTGCTTGCTTATTCGCCGAAAGCAACCCAGTAACAGGCAGCTCCACACTCCGGGGGTGAACGTGTCGTCGTGCATCCCTTCATCCGTTCTTTTCGAGCTTGTTTTCACGACTAATCGATTATTGCTTCTAGAAATATGCTCTCCGATTCTGCAGAACAAAACGAGGATATTAACTACAAGAAGAAAAAGCCGAAGATGAAGGCGGACGTCCGACGAGCGGTGATGTTCCACTCGCTGCACAGCGATCTGCCTTACAACCCGCCCAACCTCAGCCCCGAGTTTCTCCGCAAACGAGCGGCTCTCCGACTGCGCACGTTGCGGATGTTCTTCTGCTGCCGCTCGTTCTCCACCGTCTTTTTCATTGCCAGCGACAAACAGAAGAAAAGCATTCGACCAAGTCTCAGTCTTGAGAACGAAAGCCTGGCGTTGAGATCTCCGTGGACACGACCGCGTCACTTTCGTTTGGAGAGCGACAACGCAAGTGCCGGCTCGCTGGGACGATTTGTGGCGCTTGCCCGAACGGAAGAAGTCCCAGAATTTTTTGTCCGGCTGCAGTGCCGTCAAACAGTCCCATTCAGCCAAACAGCCACGTTCAGTCTTCTCCGTCAATGGGCTGAAGTTTTGTCGCCGTTACAAGGTCAGAATTCTGAGATTTCTTTTTGATGAATTGCGTGCTTCGTGCAGGATCGTCCTCTCTGCCGGCGATTGACGTTTCAATAAGCGGCCTTCCGAAATCGTCGTGGATCGTCCACATTCTGAACGATTTTCTCCCGCACAACGTCGTTCGCTTCTCCTCGTTCTGCCATCGCGATTTTCTGTTCCTGCCGCACTATAGGAAATCGAAATGGGTGCTCTTTGAAAAAGCACGGAAATCTTGCTACAAGACGGAAAAACATTCCTGTACGTTCGCTTTGTCGCATTCAAACTGCACCATTCTGTTTACAGTCGTTCCGCCCTTCTTTCGAGTGCCTGCCCGCGAACTCGAAGTGCAGAACTGGATGCCCAAAATAGCTGCGAATGGACCGTGAGCTTGAATGCACGTGTTTAAACAGAAGTCATTGCTTCAGGATCGAACGAAACGAGGTCGTGGAGAAAGTGATCGTCAACGATCGGATTGAACTCTGTTTGTTGACGCCCGGAGCATCGTGGTGTGTGTTTGGGAACGAGTGGAGCGAACAACAAACTCGTGACTACCGCACGGCCTTCGCGAATCTCCGTCCTCTGAACGACCGCTTGGAGCTTCAAGTTCTGCTTCAATGGATTTACTGCAAGGAGTTCAATGTGGGTATTGTCTCTTATTCGTTTCTTATGGAACGTTCAGGACGATCAAGATCACTTGAATGTGTTGGTGGCCCGTTTGGCGCGACTCTCCGCTCAAATCGCTGGTTACGCCAAGGCGGCCGGCTTTCCGGGCGTGCAGCTCTGGGCATCACTCTGGTTGATGAACCGTAAGACGGAAGTCGTACGTCTTTAATTAGTCAACATAATTATCTTTTTGTTTGCTTAGGAGACCTTCAAACGAATGCTGTCGGCTACGAAGCAATTTTTGAGCGACCAGCCGAACTTCAAGTGCAAAGACGGTCTCGATGCAGAGAAGTTCATGGAAGCGACCTCATTCTGCTGCTATCTGACCGTCGATGCGTACACGATCGTCTTTGATTCGCATGAAGTCCATTTCGGCTTTATCGGCTTTTAATGAAATAAACTTGTGTGTGTGAGAACGATTGGAATCGGATCGACGCTCTAATCAAGCAGACGGTCGGTCGGATGTGAGAAGCAAAGCTTGTGAAGCCTAGTGGACGACCATTAGCGAAGTATTCGTTGCCGATTCTGCCGTCAACGCGTTCAGTCTTCAGCCTCCGAGCTCCTAGCATCGGATCGAGTGGGTGATTTCGGTCTGCAGCCGTCGGGCTTCTTTCCGCTCGAAGTTTCGTCTAGCAAATGGAGGTGTTTGCAACTTTTGACTGCTTGCGGCAAGCGTTGATTTCGATTCTTTTCGCTCTTCCGGCGGCGGCTCGTCGATCGGCCGTGGCCGCTGTCATCTGACCCCCGTGTTTCACGCGATTGACGAAGAAGAATGCCGCTCATGTTCGGCCGCTCGGCGCGGCGAGCAGCTGTTCGTCTCGATCGGGCGGGCATGAACGTGTGTGAGTGATAATCGAGGGCATGAGGATCGTGGAGCGGCCGATCGGCTCTTCGCCGCCCATTCGTTTCCCATTCGGGTTCCCGATCGGCGGTTTTCCTCGCCGCCCGCCCTCGCATGTAATTGGGTCCAGATTGAGCTCTCCGGCACACTTCTTTGATGGGAATTAGCCCCACACATTCCCTCCGCTCTAGACTTTGCTGTCGACGACGAGAGCAAAAGATGCTAATCGAAGTGTTAAACAAGAAGAATGAGGAGCGGCCGGAAAAAAGCGGAAGAGTTGCGGCCGCCGAGTTTAACGCCGCCGCCGTCTGGAGGCGGCCGTCCCCAACCGCCTTTGTTAACTTCTTTTTCTTCCGCGCCGTCCCGCCTTCTGCGTCGCCTTCGAACCGGCCGGAATGTCTTCAGATGGGCCGGGGGCTTATGAGTAAAATATTTGTGTTTGGCCTTCGGAATCCCGTCCGAATTCCGTCCGCTCGGCGGTCGGGTTGAAAGGGCGGCGGGCAGGCGGGCGCGAACCCAAAGGATTACCGGCCGCCTTCTTCTAATTAGTCCCCTACCGTTTCGCTCCTTTCATTCGTTCGCTTTTACGTTTGATGTCTGCACCTCCATGCTTTTTTACTAACGAGCGAGTACCAAGCGGGCTGTCTAACTGTCACGTATTTTTCCCACTTGCTCGCGCCTTTCCTTTAACCTCACTTGCTCGCTGATTGCAGCTTTGTTTCCACCGACCACTGCCAACGGGCACGCGGCGAATGTGAGCCGCCCGGCGCGCCTCGCGTCCGCGATCCCCATCGATGCCCCATGAGTTGAGAGACGTCCACTGGTTGCTCCACTTCACTTTCCTCCTCACTTACTTCTTTCTCTTCTGCAATGGTGAGGGACTCCTAAATTTGCTCACTTTTTCGCTTGTTTGAAGCCACTCAGAACACGACCTCGATCGGCTGCTTCGAACTGCGGGACGTGTGCCTCCAGTCGGCCGCCTGCAAGTTCCGCTTGGAGAATTTGGGCCAAACGTGCGGCGACGGGCGATCGGGTGAGTCGAACGCCTTCATTCTTTCTTTGACTAATCGATCGTGTTCAGCCTGTTACGCGAACAAATCGCAGGATTGCCTGGAGTCGTTGAGCGCAATCCGCGAACTGTTGGGCGAAAAGTCGAACTGCGCGTGCAACAACCTCACGAGTGAGTTCTCTCTTCCATTCTGATGATCCATGCTCGTTGTTCAGCCTTTGACGAGTGCGTTTCGTTCAAGAGTTCTGTTTGGTTGAATCCGTGCGAGACGGCGTTCGTCGAGGACGTTCGGCCGGCCATCCAGCGGGTCGTTCGGTCGCCGTCGCCGAACGCCGAGCGGATCCAACGATGGCGGCAGGAATTGAGTCAAGGTGGACGAACAAGCGGGAAGTGAAAGGCATCGCTCGTTTAGAGTTGTCTCCAAAGATTGGGAGGTCGGCCACCACGTCGTGCGACAGTTCGCTCAACCTCTGCCTGAAGCACATTTCTTGTCGGGAGCTGTGGAAGATCTTCCGCCAGACGTGTGCCGTGGACGAGCAGAACGTCTGCCACATGACCAATCGGAACGACTGCTGGCAGGCGTACGAGGGCCTCACGTGGACGGGCCTCGGCTCGTGCACTTGCGGAACGAACCACTCCGATTGCCATTGGATTCGTCTGCAAACGAACTACAACAAGTGCATCTGTTCGTTCTCTTCGGTTGTTCCCATAATTCGTTCTGCCCGCTTGCAGACGAGATCACGAGCTCGGGCAACATCCCGTCGACGGTCTCCGTTCGCCTGCCGCTCGTCTCGCCGCCCACCACTCCGCTCGTTCCGTTCTGGGCGGCGAGCACCGCTCCTCCGTCTTCACGCGAGCAGCCTCAATACCCACCAACCTACCCGCAGAACAATCATCAGCAGTCGGTGTACTCCTACCAAACCAACTGGTGGACCACCCAACCGCCCGCTCCGCAAATGACCTCCGAGCAGTACCAGCGGGAATTCGGTGGGTGGCCGGTAGAAGACGAAAAGGAGTGATTTGATTGAAGCGAGGAGAGAAAACGAACGCCGACTGCAAGAACAACGCCTGCGGGAGGCCGAGGAGCAGCGGAGGCGGTGGCGCGGGCAGCAAGAAGCGAGTCGGCCGACGGCGCCCGCTCTCGTCTTCGCCACTTCTCCCCCGCTCGCTGCCAACCCGCCCTCTTCTTCGCCCTCGTACATTCGGGGCACGTATCAATCGACTCGCTCCACCCCCGCCCATTGGAACACGAGTCGGGCGTACCGCTTGAATGGTGCGTACTACCGCTCGCACAAGGACGAGTACCAGACGGCGACCGTCTCTCCACTGCCCACCTCTTCGTCGACCACTCCGCCGCCCACCACGAGCTCCACAACGACCACGACAACGACCACCGAAGAGCCCACGACCACCCCCGCCTCAACGACGACCACGACCTCCGAGCCGCCGACCACTTCGGCCTCGACCACTCCCGCGGAAGCCACCAACGAGAGCGGCGGGAAGAGCAGGAGCCACGTCCCCTTCCAGCACATCGCAAACAATGTTCGTCCATTTCTTTTCTGCCTCAAATGAGTGGGTGTTTGCAGCGCAACAAGGAGACGACCACGACGACCGAAGTTCCCTCGACCGTCGAAGAAGAGGAGGCGGAGGAGGCGTCGACGGAGACGACCGCCAGTTCAGAGCCCAGCCAGGAGCTCACGACCACGCTGGAGACGACGAAAGACGAGCTGGAGATCGCCGACGACTACACGAACCGCGATGAGCAGAAGATCGTCTCTTTGGAATCGAAGGAGGGCGGCGATCGGAAGGAAGAAGTGGAGGACGGGGTGCTCGTCGCCCGGTGGGAGATCCCGACGAACCGCTCGGAGGGAGCAAGTGAGTTCGTTTCGTTTGTTCGGAGTTCTTTGGATTCAAAGGTCGTCCGCAGGTGGGCAGGTGACGAAAAGGGCCGGGGAGTTCTTTTGTACACGGGGGACGTCCGAATTGCGTCAAACGGGCGGCCGGCCGGTGGGGCGCGTGCAGAAGTCAAGCAGCAGCAGAAGGGGAAGGAAGACAATGGAACGACGAAGAAGACCACCGACTGTTGCATTTTTATGCCCGCGCTCGGCTGCTTCTTGTTCGCCGTCGGAAACCGGCGGGATTGCGGCCGTCCGTCCGGTCGCCCGTCCGGTCGCCCAGTGGCCACTTTGGCGGTGGATTTTGAATTGCAGATTTCGAACGAATTCGTCTGCCGGCCGGCCGTCTTGGTCGACAGAACGTCTTGAGTTCTCTGTTCGACTTCCACTTGACCCAGAAGGCACAAGCAACTTGCTTGTTGGGTTTGATCGCTTCGAATGACCACTCGGTGTTTCGTGGACGGCGTGGTCGACTCGAAGCGACTTCTGCCGCTTCAACGAGCAATTCGGACGTTTCGGAGATTCGAGGTCGCTTCTTTCGACTTCAAATTGAAGCCGACAGGTGGGGGCCGAGCGGCCGCTTCCGTTTGCCTGCCGGCCGGCCGCCTTCTTTTGTTCCGATTCGCTCATCCGCACGGGGCGCCCGGTTTTAAACGAAAAGCTTTGCTTGCGGAAGAAGAAACCAGAGGATTCTTTGGCCACCTTCTTCGGATCAAGAAAGGATTTCTTTTGACGAAATCTTCGGTTTCTGTCGAACTGCCGCTTCTTCTCGGCGTTCGTTTGTAGCCGACGGACGTCAGCAGACCGGCGGGCGGCCCACCACCCTCCAAACTCCCGATTATCTCCGTTCTCAAACCAACAGTGAGAGTCGACGGCCGGCCGGTGAGCGTTCGGCTCGTTTAATTGAGCGAACTCCCATGTTTGCTGTCCAACAGTCGAGGGACGAATGCGGGCGTCGAGTGCTCAATTGAACGCGCCGTTGAGTGACACAAGCCGGCGGATGCGCCCGGTTGACGGCGGGCGGTAAAGTCGGGGGAATCCGCCCGCTCCTGCCGCCTTTTTTGCATCCAAAGTCTCGATTTCAACGGGCCGCCCCCTCTTTCGGGTCATTCGGGCGGCCGGCCGGGGGAATTCGGCCGTCGGATTCGCGAAGTGCGCGGAGATTTCCGCCGTCTCCTCCCTTCCGTCCGCTCGGGCGCGTGTCGGCCGGGCGGAATGACCATCAGATGGCCGAAATAATCCGATTACTGCGTGAATTCATCGCTTCTATTCGAAGACGAGGATGAGCGAACGGCTGAAGACCCGCAATTGAGTCAACGTGTTCCACTCACCGATGGCCGGGCGGAGTGTTGATCTCTTCCGCCTCTTCCTTTTTTTCTGCCTCCTTCTCACTTCCACCGGTGGAGTCTTCAGACGACCTTTGAATCCAAGTAAACTCTTTGCTTCCATTCCTTGTATTCCCCTTCGTTCACTTCCGCTTTTCAGAGAGCACTTGCGGCCGAGCGTTCGAACTGTGCGAGAACGACGAGACCTGTCGGTGGCACAACAGCGAGCTCGCGATGCGCTGCAAGCAGCAGTCGGGCGACGTTTGTGAACGCAGTCAGTGTGCAGCCGTTAGTCTCCGCTCAGAAATCAAGTGAACGGTCGTTGCTTGTAGGCAATGCGGCGATTCTCGCGCTACGTGAAGAAGAACATCCTGGAGGCGATGATGTTCTGCCAGTGCTCCTTCAGCGATGTCACCTGCAAACACCAGCAGGTACGGTCTTTCTTCTTCCACCGCGGGCCTTTACGATTCGGAGCAGGAAAGCAAACGAATGCGGAACATTTCGTCCGCCTTGAGATCTCGAGCCGCGATTAAAAAGCGGCCGAAGGAAGGCACATACGTGCAAAAGAGCGAGGGAATCACGTGGCTCCTTACGAAGAGGAGGCGTGTGTATTCGAAAAGAGATTTCAATAGTTCGTTCCGCTTTAGCAATGGATCTACCCGCGCTGTCTGTACGACTCGTTTCACAAGAAGCCGCGCCACTCGTGCACCGAAACCGTTCAGTCGTGTCAGTCGGACTCCTACTGCTTGTGAGTGGCGCTCATTGATTACCCCACTCATCACTCGCTTCAGGCGGACGTTGAATGCGTTCAACCGGTCGTGTCCGCTCAACACGGGGCCGGCGGGCGGCTGCGTCGCTCGGGATCTCCACCAGTGTCGCCTCGCGTTGATCGGCGTCCGCGGAACGCACCTGGAGTCGCCGTGCTACTGCGAGAAGGACGACGAGCGCTGCCTCGAGCATCAGAACATGGTCCTTCCGAACAATCCGTGCGTGGAGGATGCGATGGTCGACTACGTGAACGGTGGGAGCGGCGAGGACGAGGAGGAGAACGAAATCCAGCCGCCGCCTCCAAAAAATTACCGGCGGGGGCAGAAGAAGCCGAAGGTCAACGAGTCCAAGCGGACGACCACCACGACGACCGCCGAGCCGCCCGCCTCCGTCGAGAGCGAAGCGTCGCCGACGAGCGCGGGGAGAACTCGACCGAATCGGCCGAAGAAGCGGGCGGCGAGTCGGCGGCAAAAAACGACAACGCGAATGAACTCCCAACTCCTGTGCCGATCGTCAAAACGGAGGCGCCCTCCAAGGGCACGAAGATCACGAAGAAGCCGGGCACCGCGACGGCCGCCCGCGTGGTCAACGCGCCACAACTGGTGACTCAAACGCCCCCGCCGAAAGACGGCGGCTGCTTCACGCGCAATCTGGAGGGCGGCTGGATCACGCACTACAAGAACTCCATCTTCCGGGTTCGTCCTGTGGTTATTCTTTCTTTCCACTCATTCCGTTGCGTTCAGATGTACAGCGACCTGGCCGGCCGCTGCTCCGAGTGGTGCACGTGCTCGAAGAACGAGACGTTCACCTGCGAGAACCTCGGCTGCTTGCCGGAAGGCTCGTGCGAGACGCCCCAAACGACCGTCGGTACGTTCTTTTGATCTTTTGCCCCCACCAGAACCTCCTTTCGTTCAGAATTCGGCCACCGGCTGATCGTCGAAGGTCGCGGTACGTGCTTGTGCGTGTCCGGCGAGTTCATTTGCGACACGAGCGAAGAGGAGATCCAATTGGACCCAGGCATCTACGTGGGACTCGGCTTCTCCCGCACAGAACTGAAGATGATCCGCGAGAAGGTGCCCAAAGCGAGTCTCGAGAAGAGCGGTCTCGTGTCGCCGAGTGCGTCCGTCGCGAACGACATCGCTTCTCGTCTGCAATTCGCCCTCGAGCGGGTGCTCACGAAGGACACGCTCTGCCGAGTGGCCCTGATGGAACGGTACACTCACGACTCGTTCATCCTCCTCCAAATTCAATGGTACGGCGCGGATCCCGCGTCGAACAAGAGCGAAAAGCATTGGCACGTGGGCAAGTTGGAGAAAGTGGGTGCATTTCGTTCGATCCTCGCATCTTCCCGTTTGTTTCCAGCATTGCGCTCCGTTCGTCCGACAGCTCGAATACAACTTCCAGCTGGAGAAGGCGGACCGCTACCAGCTCGTCCTCTCGACCGTGAAGCAGCTGCGAGTGTTCGATTTGCTCGACGGGTTGCCGATCGCCAGTGGGGGCCGTTCGTCCTTTCGGCCGCCCTTCTTCCTTTCCGTGATCCCCTCAACGACCTCAAGCTCCCTCCTCCTCTCCGAGTGCCTTAGCCTTTTGGCCGTGTGGATTTTCGTTGTACGCCTCCTTTAGTCTAGCGTATTCTCTTCGATTTGTTGTTTGTTTATCCGAAATAAAAGCACATCAACGGTTGATCGGAAGGAGAGACCAGTCTGCCGGCGAACACTCGACCCACGCCGGCGGGATCCGCCGCGAAAACTTCCCGCCTGCCCGCCCAAAGCGATCGCGTTCGAAATTCGGGCGCTGCGTTTCGCTCCGACGCCTCATTTCGGTCATTC
>JAMPIO010000496.1:0-35169 GCA_024699865.1 Aphelenchoides fujianensis | reverse complement strand
GCCATCGAGACGCTGATCGTCGACGATATCGCCGCCTCCTGTTGGTACTCCGAGTGGAAGGAGGATGAAACCAACTGGTTGGAGTCCGTCGACTTGCTGCACGTGGACAAGGACGGCGGAATTCGGCTGCACGTACGCACTTCGATTCAGCCAGCGCCCGGCTCTCGCTCCATCACCGGCTGTTACTTCCACAGGTGGCGTTCTTACCGCGGGACCGGGTGAGCGGCAGAAACAGCCGTTGATTAGTTGCCTGTTCGTTCCAGCCAACCGAAAGCCCTCCTTCGTTTGGCTTTTGAGGCGCTCGACTCTACTGATCACCGTCCGCACCCGCAGACCATCACGATTGAACGAATCTATCACTAATCTTCTTTATTGTCGTTTTTTCGCTGTTTGAAGAATAAACCGTCAGCGAATACGAGCATTCGTATGCACCGCGTTGTAGCCGGAAAGGAGACGTTCTCTCGACGGATCCTCTGCAGCAGGCACCCCTTGACCAGCGAGTGGCCAGTCGTCCGTATTTTTGATCAAGCAAGACTTTATTCGAAGAAAACACACAAGAAGCATCGCTTCAACGGTCGAGGAACTTCATGCCCAGGTCAAGGAAGTCCATCTTCACGGGCTTCGACTGGACCTTCCGCTCGGTCGTCTGCTGGCTGCCGCCGGTCGTTTCGGTGGCCGCCGGCTTGGCGGGCGGTCGGGCGGCGCTCTTCGGCTTCACGACCACGAGGCGCGTGGGCGGCGCGGCGGGCGGCGGCTGTGGGGCAGGCGTTTGGACGAAGTTTTGGTTCGAATCGAACGTTCGGTCGACGAGCGGCGCGTCCTCCGGCTGGCGGTCGAACTGGAAGCCGGAGGGATCGACGAACGGGAAGCGGAAGGACGAACCTTTACCTTAACCAGGCAGCAGACGCTCAGTCCGCTCGAAGTGACGAACGAGGCGATCAGAAGCGAGCCGAGGATCGTGAGGCCCGTGTTGTTCAGCTCGCTGCCCATCTCGCCCTCCGGAATGGTCCCGCCGCTCCCTCCAGCGTCTGCAACGAGCGAGGGGATGAACGGAAGAAAGCGGAGGGAACTCACAGCAGTGGCAGTGCGGGTAGTAGACGTAGTAGAAGCCGACCCGTCCGCCTCCACCGTACGCGTACGTGCGCGTTCGAGTGATGCGCGTCGCGGTGCGGCCGCCGCCGAACCAACTGCGGCCGGACGAGGAGCGGCCGCTGCTCCACGAGCTGCCGCGGCTTCCGCTGCTGTACGACGAACGGCCGCTGCTCCAGCCGCCACTTCGGCCGCCGCTGTAGCCGCCGCGACTCCCGCCGCTCCGGCGTCTCCCCAACGGCTATCCGCCTCGTCGATGCCGAGCAAGAGCACGAACAAGAGGAGGAGGAAGACGAAAAGCCGGCTGCTCATTTCGACCGCGTGTCGTTGGAAATAGCAGCGGAGGCGTGCGAACATTCGTGTGTGATCGTCTCGGCTTGCAGTGGCCGGCACGAAACGAGTGGTAGCATCGCTTTGTAAACCGTAGCACTCCCGATTGTTGTCATCAACAACGAGACGTGCTTACATTAGAAGCCTTCTTCTGTGGCCGTGTACTCGTCAATTTCTACTGCTGGCTCTTCTCCGACCATTCTTTTGTGCAAGATCACGCTCCAACGGCTTCTCGTCTGTAGCGTTCACGTTTATTCGTCGTCGACGGCCCCGTTCGTCGCGTCGAATCTCGAATCATACAGCAGTCGAAGGGGAAAGAAAGAAGAAAAGGATCAAAGGGTTCGTTACAAACAGAAGAAGGTTGGCCTAACACGAAAAGAAGTGCACCGAAACCAAACGACCGGCCGCAGCACCAGCAAACGGAAAGCCGCCGTCTACTTCCCCAGCTTCTTCAGCATGAAGCCACGCTTCTGCCGCTCGTACTCGTTTCGGTAGTGCTTGTCGTGCGGGTGGAGCAGCCAGGCCTTCTTAAAAGGCATTTTCTGTAATTCTGGACCACGCCAGTGCAAACTTTGGCACGTTTCAAAAACGACCTCTTGGTTTTTGTTTTCAATCGATTCTTTGGATCGTGCTGGATCTAACAATGTCCATTTGAAGGCTTGAAACTGCTTTTATTGGCGAGTTACAAGCCTCTCAACCCAAAAGGTCCAGATTTTGCCCCATCGGCTTCAATATGATGTGGTGTCGTTGTAACGAGGTTTCAGAATGAGTGACTACGGTCATCTTGTAGCTCTTGATCAGTGCTTTCGATTGGTGTATTGTGCCGGCCGGCTGCAATGCCATCGAAAAAAGTTGTGCTCAGGGGCGCCGGAAGTTCGTTTCCGCGAATTTCGCATTTTTTGCCTTTAAGGCCGTTTTTCTCAAAAATTTTGCACTGAATACGAGGCAACGAAAACCAGCGCGTCATTCTGCAAAACAAGACGGATCTTTTGATGTGCATTTTGCCGCCCAAAACCGTGGGAACCAGGAGAAACATTCGGTTAAAGGTGGAAGCGTAAATTTGGCTCAAAATCGAAATTCTTTCAAACTTCGAAGTGATCCACTGGAATCGCGTTTGTTATGATCGGAATGCATACAAATGGATGTTTGGATGAATAAAAAGTTGTTTTCACACCTGCTCGATGTCTATTGCGACACTGATGTCGACATGACCGAAATCGGCACCGTTTTTCGATTTTTGCTTGTTCTTTTGCCATGGACGCATTTGCAACTGCCGGACTTTAAACAGGAATTGTAGCCCTGTTTTTACTCTACACTTTCACAGATTTGAACGTCAAAAATACCAAGGACACGGATCAGAAAACGACCTTTTGTAAGCCCGGCAGGCGCCTGCCAGCTTACTGGAGCCCAACGGCGTTGGGTCGTCGGGCCCACGTGGCCCGGCGGCCGGCCGCCCTTCGTCTCCGCCCCGAGCGCCGCCCACCGATCCCCGAGCCCGCCCGTACAAAAGCCCGCCGACGGACGGCGACGAGGACTTCCATCCAGCGGAAGCGAGCAGCAGGCGGCGGCCAACGGGCCGCCGCGGTCTCTTGTGATCATTCCCCTTTGCTCCCACTCTTTGTGTACGTGCTGCCCTCAATAAACGCGTCGTAATCCCATTCGCCCTCGGCCTGTCCACCCCCAAAGCAAGACCGAGATCCCCGCTGTGTGTGGGGCGAAGGACGGCGAGGATCGGCCCTCGCGGGCCCGTCCTCGCCGGCCCGCAATGGTGCCGAAAGCCGGGAGATTGACCTTCAGTGATCGCGTGTGATGGGCGGCTTGCTTTGGGGCGCGGATGGGTTGCGTGCGTGTTTCTTTGGATGGCCGCAAGTCCGCCGGGATGTGAAAGGCGGGGATCGCGCTCGAGGGCCGGCCGCGTGATGATTCGGTTCTGCGCGGGCGTCGGGAGGCGCGTGAAGCGATTTGCGTTCGGGTTTTCTGCGTTCTCTACTTCTTCCCGTCTCGATCATGAGCAGCGAGTGGCTGGGCGGCAGCGAGAGTGAAATTCTCCCACTCTTCGTCTTGCGTGTCCTACAACTTGCTGTCAGTCGAGCGGGCGAAGAGCGAGGTTCCGTGGACGCAATGGAGGAATTCTGCGGGCGACTGGGCGAGTCAAAAAGGTCGAGATGCGCATTTCTCCGCGTCTTGTTGCCTTTGCATCGTCCTTAGCGTGTGCCTCCGATTCGTATCGTTTCTGCGTGCATTTCCCTTCCGATGCCCCCGCGCGGACTCGTCAAGCGAGGCGGGTTACGATCGTGTCGGACGTGAGAATCCGAGTTGTGCGCGATCTGTGCGGTGATTGTGTTCCGGTCGTGCTGCGGAATGCACTTTGCGGCGGCGGTGGTTAATGGATCCGGCCGACGATCCCGCCGATCGGCGAACGCCCGTGGGCGGCCGGCGGAATGGATTCGCGGCCGATCGGGCGGGGCGCTAATGGACGGCCAAATGGATGTGCGGACGGCCGGAAGTTGTCGGACGCGGAAGGACGAACGGACGGAAGGGTGACGCGAGCACGAACCATTCGGAAGTGGCCGCTGAACGACGGGCAGTCGGAGTCGCGCAACTCGAGGTCTTTTCTGCGTGCCTCGCCTGCTCGTACGGTCTGTTACTTGTCCGGTGTGGATTTGCTTGTCCTTTCCTCCTGTCCGTCCCTCCCCCTCCAGAGCGCACGCCGACAGCCGATTTCATCGTGCTGGTGCGTTCTGTTACCAACTCTCCCCTCCCTCCAGCCCCGACACTGACGGCCGATTAATCGTGCCGGTCGGGTGCTCTGTTCCAACCTTCCCTCTCCCCTCTTTGTGATGAACGGCCACGTCGACGCGACGTCGGGCGAGGAAGGCGATCGGCCTGGAGGATCGAAGGGTGAGTCGGAGGAATCGGCGGAGGACGGTGGTTGGGAGGCCGAATGGAGCGCCCTCCCGCCGTTCAGCGGGGTCGGCGGCACGCTCTTCAGCCGCTGGCATCGCCGGCTGGAGGACTGCTTCGATCTGGAGCCGAAGCTGACGGCCGGCTTGAAGTACGCCCGGCTGCGATTCCTCCTTTCGGGACTCGCAAGGGAGGCTGTTGATCGCGAGGCGACCAACTACGAGGAGGCGGTGAGTGTGCTGAAGAAGAAGTTCGCAGGAGAAGAAGAGAAGCGAGCCGCCGAGCACGAGATGTCGAGGATTCGGATGGCGGAAAGCGAAAAAGTCTCGGCATTCGCCGACCGAGTTCTGTCCGTCGCGGAGGTGGCGGCAGACGGAGAAGCGGAGGGCGTGCGTGCCTACCTCCTGCTGTCGTCCTTCCTCCGTGGTCTCGACGCCCGTCTACGACTGGAGGTCAAACGGGACGATCCGGTCGACTTCGAGCACGCGGTTGCTCTCGCTTTGAAGCATGAGCGCCTGCAAGCGGAAGAGGACCTGCTGGAGCTGCGCGAAGCAAAGGAGGAGTTCGAGTCGCGTCACTCGACGGACGAGAGCGACCAGGAAGAGGAATGAAGGCTGCTCTCCGAGGAAGCAGCGGTCTTTGTTCGGATGGTCGGTCAGCGAGTGGAAGTGGGCGCTGGGCGAGTGCGCCTGCCTGTGAACGCGGAGGACTGCGGGACAAAGGAGGCGGTCAGTTTGCCGACCGAATGCGACGTGTCGGCGGAACCCTCCGGCCTGTGTGCCTTCGCCGGTTGGAAGGGGGCATCGAGAACGGTGGCCACCCGCTTCAAGCTGATGCTCTCGCCTCAGAAGTGGCAAACGAGCGAGTGCAGAAGGGCGAGCAAGCGGCTAGTTGGCTGCACATTCAAGGAGGTGGTCGAGAAGCTGCTCAAGGACGAGAAGCGCGTGTGGCGTGTGGACGGCCGGCGAGCGAAGAGCAGCAGCCAAGTGGTCGACTAGAAGGTCGTCAGGAGGCACAAGAGGGCCGATGCAGCAAGCGATGAGCCGCCTCGACGTCCGGACGGCCGCCTACAAGATCAAGTCGACGCTTTAGTTCGTGGATCGTTGCGAAGTGCAGGCATTTGCACCGAAGTTCGTCAAGGACGTTCGGACGCGAATCGGCGCCAAGCGGAGAACGGGCGGTCCGGATTCGAGTTGACGAGGCCGTCACTCAAGGACGGGCAGCGATCGCAAGAGTCGCGGCGACGACCGAGAAGAGCGCTGGAAGCCGCGGCAAGGATGATCGTCAGTGCTCATCACGCGGAGCAAGGGGGTCGACCGAGTGGCTGCACAATCCCAGAACGCAGCGGTTCTTCAGCGTTGGATTGGAGGAGAAGCCGCCGGTCGCAAAATGAGTCGACGGCAGAAGGGAGAAGCCGGAGAGAACGACAGTCGAAAGTCGGCATCTTCGGTCTGGGCGCGTTCAGCAACGGTCTGCCTCCAAAGAACGCCGATTCGGCGGATGGAGTGGACAGTGGCCGATCAAGCGGGCGCGAGCACCTTCGGCATTCAGTGCAGTTCGCTTTTGTGGTGCGGTAATCTGGAATTTGGGGACGTTCGAGTCGTCGCCCAAGGTCGTCGACAGATGCGGGGATCAGGAGGATCGCCCGAAAGGTTCGTCAGGACAGAACGTCAGAACGAACAGAACATCAACGATGACGGGATGCCGCGGAAAGGAAGTGAACGCCAACCACGTGAAGCGGGCGGTCTTGCGGTGAGCAAAAGGCCCAAACGGAGCGGCGGATGGCCGCAGGCACGTGGGGATGAATGCGTGAAAAGGAGAGCTCGACGTCGGCGGCCGCAGAAGATCGTCGCGGTAGACGTGGCCGTTGCGAGGGAGCTCGCGGAAGACCCGACTGACTGGAGTGGCCCGTGAACGAGAGCGAGAGATCGAAAGAAGCGAGCGCTGGAGTGTGAACTGGACGCGTGCGGTCGCCGGTAACCCGCTAATCGGGAGGAACAAGGACCGCGCGCTCGCGAGGACGGCTGGACGGCAAAGATCGACCAAGAAGGACGTTGATCGAGGCATCTGTGTGAGTCGATCGAGAAGATGGTGGCTGTGTGACTGCCGTGGACCTCGCAGAAGCCGAAGAATGGCTTGAGGTGAACCCTGCTCGCGAACGCACTCTAGCGGTTTGAAACGAGCGTGCACGTCTTCAAGAGTCGCCGCGGAAGTGTTGGTGGACGTCTTAGTGACGAGAACACTTGAATCCGAGTGACAGGAGTGAGGCGAGCGAAGAGAATCGGAGTCGATCGGCAGTCAGCCGAATTGGAGCGTCCAGTGGACTGACGGCAGATCCCACGATCAACCGACTTCCTGAATCGAGCGAGGGGACGCTGCCGGAAAGGTCGCGCCAAAAGAAGGTGCTTGATGGCAGGTGGATTCGCAGATGATGTGCGTGAAGATCAGCCGGTCTGTAGCGGATCAAGGAAACGCGGCGGTCAGCAAGCGGCCTTCGAGTCGTAGGTGGTCGCCCGACAGGACGGCTGATCAAAAGAACGACCGCAAGAGTCGAAGGCCGAGTGGCGTGCTAGAAGCGTCAAGTAGACAGGCGGCATTTTCTGCAGGAGATAAGTTGGAGTCGAGAAGGCGAAGCGGCTAGTAGACGCGAGCGTTGCTCGGTCGAGTAGACAAGAACTGCCGGCCGGGAGTGACCGCAAAGAGCGGCAGTGAACGAGGAATTGTTCAGAGCTGGAAGTCAGCGGCCAGGCGGCAAACACCGCAATTCGAGTTCGGCGGGGACAGCCGAGTGCGGATGATCGCTCGAGGGCGAGCTCCCGTTAAGGGGGGAGGAATGTAAGCCCGGCAGGCGCCTGCCAGCTTACTGGAGCCCAACGGCGTTGGGTCGTCGGGCCCACGTGGCCCGGCGGCCGGCCGCCCTTCGTCTCCGCCCCGAGCGCCGCCCACCGATCCCCGAGCCCGCCCGTACAAAAGCCCGCCGACGGACGGCGACGAGGACTTCCATCCAGCGGAAGCGAGCAGCAGGCGGCGGCCAACGGGCCGCCGCGGTCTCTTGTGATCATTCCCCTTTGCTCCCACTCTTTGTGTACGTGCTGCCCTCAATAAACGCGTCGTAATCCCATTCGCCCTCGGCCTGTCCACCCCCAAAGCAAGACCGAGATCCCCGCTGTGTGTGGGGCGAAGGACGGCGAGGATCGGCCCTCGCGGGCCCGTCCTCGCCGGCCCGCACTTTCAACGTACTTTACAGCTGTCTTGCTGGCATAAATCTCTCCAGAACTTCGTAAAGCAGCTCTCTTGTACAAAGCTTGATGAAAGGACTGCTTACGAATCCCTACAAAGTATTTTTGCCACAGCGTGGATCGTATGGGTTGTGTGGCCGTCCATTCTATCCCCTTTTTTGCTAATTCGCTTAAGTTCAGTGTTTGATGCACAGTTTTAACGGCAAGCTCTCGAAGACTGCATCGTTGTACATAGCTCAATAGGGCGAACAATATGACATCGGATTCAGTAGTCGTCAAACCGCAGGGATGAAGAAAACCACCGTCTTTGAGCACTGGCATTTTCAATCTTTTTCACACCCACAGACCAGAGACGGAAAGTTTATCTGTACGGTTTTTATCTTTTTTGTTTGTACAGCCGTTATGATTGTCTTACCCGCACGCTTGTCCATAAGAATGTTAATGCCGAGCAAAAAATGTGAAAATACTCTCAATGCGACTGTACTTTGGGCCGCAGTAAGAATCATTTGCACAACCAACTGTAATTTGCAGTAAGCATTAAATGAACAAATTGTCAGCATGCCATTCATGCCATTTCGCAAAGAGCTAAAGCAGGTCTAACAAAGAAAACGCAAAAAATGCACAGAGCAGTACTTGCGGTGCTAATTTAGCCAAGTACGTCGCAATTGACTTCAAATAAACGTGAAAATTACTGATGACGTTTTGCTTAGTTGTTAGAACACGTTTTGTGTTAATTTCCCTAGGTCGTTTTTAAACTGGAAAGAATTTCGATTTTGAGTCGATTTTACTCCTCCACCTTCAACATGATCGTTCTCCTGGTTCCCACGGCCTTTTGCGGCGAGATGCATTTTGTTCGACGCGCGTTGATCCGTAGAATAACGTGTTGGTTTCCGTTGCCTCGTAATTAGGGCAATTTTTTCGAGAAAAACGGCTTCAAACGCAAAAAACAGGAATTTCGAAGAAACGAATTTTTTGCGCCCCCCGCCACAACTCGTTTCGATTACATTGCAACACGCAAGCAGCATACACCATTCGAAAGCCCTGATCAAGAGCTACAAGAAGATCACGACCACAAATTCTGAAACTTCGTTACAACGACACCACAGCCATTTGAATCGAAAGGTCCAAAATCTGGACCGTTTGGGTTCGGAGGCCTGTAACTCGGCAACAAAGCCCCTTGCTAACTTTCAACCGAACATTTTTAAATTCAGCAAGATCCAGAGCATCTATTAAAAACAAAGACCGAGGGGTCATTTTTAAAACGTGCCACTCGGTGGTCCAGAGTTACAGAAAGTGCCTTTTAATCGCTGCATAGGCTTCCTTCTCTTGATTGAGGGCGGTCAGGTTGATGGACTCCTCGTAGAAGGCGTCCGCAATGCTCTGGTCCAGCTTGGCCGCCAGCTGGCAGTCCAGAATTGCCGCGCTGTAGTCCTTCAGCTTTCGGTACGTCTTCGCACTGAACGCACAGAAATGAGCGAAAGGAGAGAACGAAAAGAGCCCACCGTTTGACCATCAACGCGGGCGTCTTTCGCATTTCGATCGCGCGAGTGTAAGCTTGGAGCGCTTTGACGTACGCGCTCGAGTCGCCTTTCTCGCCCGATTGGAAGCGAGCATCACCTTCCTGCTCATGGCCCTCAGGAGTATCGACGACCGCCATTGATATCTGCTATTTACAGCGAGATTAGGAAAAACAGAACCGAAAGCTTCATAGATATCTAACTAGTTCCGAGTTCCCACCAGTTTACAAACGCCCGCCTTCTTCTTCGAGTACGTCGTTTACTGTCCAATCAATAAAAGTGAGAGCAAAAGGGAGCAATGAGTGAAACGAGTAGTGGGAGAAGTGGGAACAAACAAAAGAAGCGAGAGGTTAGGGGACATTCAATGATCGATCCATCCGACGGCCTCACGCGAAGAAGGCGACCACTTTGTCGGCGAAGCGTTGCACCTGGGCGGCGGCGGTACGGCGCGCAAAGTCCACCTGCAGGCAGAGGCGCACGAGCAGCTCGAGGTGCGGCGTGCGCAGCTCGCCTTCGAGCAGCGACGGGAAGTCGGCCGCCTGGATGCGCAGCTTCAGGGCGAACTCGTTGGAGCGCTCGCCCACGAACGGCGACCCGCCGCACGTCATCTGCAACGAACGAACGATTAGTCGGTTGTTTCACTTCACTGCCCGCACTCACCTCGTATAGGATGCAACCCAACGACCAGACGTCGAACGCGAAGTCGTAGCCCGACTGGGTGGACCGCTCGGGGCTCACGTAGTGGGGCGTGCCGACGCGCGTGCTCGAGCGCACGGTGTTTTGCGCGAAGAGGCGGCAGACGCTGAAGTCGCACACCTTCACGGTCAGCTGCGGCCCGTCGAAGAGCACGTGGGTCGGCTTCAGGTCTGCAACGAGCGGAGGGGATGAGTGAAGAGATCGACCACTTTTTTCGGCTCACCGCGGTGAAGGATGCGCCGCTCGTGCACGTGAGCGGCGGCGATCTGCGAGAAGAGGCGCCAGGTTTGCTTCTCGGGCAGCCGTTCCTGCATCGTGATGTACGTGTCCATGATGAGCTGCTCGAGGTTGCCGTGATTCGCGTACTCGAGCAGCAGCACCGAGCGCGCCCGCTTCTGCGCGTCCTGCAACACGCGAACGATCAGTCGGGTGTTGGACGGCGGCGGGTGAATGGGGGAAGGCGGGGAAAGGCGGCGGAACGCGGCGGGTGAGTGGTGATCCCCAAGGAGTCCCCCCGCACTCACCTCGTCCTTGATGGAGGCGTAGCACCTGATGATGTTGGAGTGGGCGAGTTGCCGGAGCGCCTGCACCTCGGCGCGGCACAGGCGGCCCCACTTCTGGTCGTCGAAGCCGGTCAGCTGCAACGAGTGAGTGGATTAGACGGCTGAGTTCTCTGCCGAATTCCCCGCTCACCTCGATGGTCTTGAGGGCGGCCTTCTGGCGGACGGCGCCGCGCACGTGGACGAGGTCGACGGTGGGAACGAGCCGGCGCCCAGCTCGCGCTCCTTCTCGTAGCCGCGCGCCTCCTGCGGCCAGCGGGCGGCGTCGGCGGAGGCGCGCGCGGCGGAATGCGGCCCGCGGCGCCCGTCGCGTTGTTGTTCGGGAGCATCGGGACGGCAGAGGGCGGCGGTCGATCGGGGGATCTGCAACGAGACGAGTGAGCGGGCAGACGGACGGGCATCAAGAAAAGCCGAGCGGCCGACTGCCGACTGCGGGCTATCAACAATCGGCCGACCGAACGGAGCGGCGAGAGCGATCTCGCTGACGGCGAGCGGCAACCCCGCCGACCGCCCACAAGCGAACATCGATTGCGTATTGTTTTCGTCGTCTTCGCGGTCTCTTCGAAGCAAACAAACAAAACGGTTGGCGTGTGGGAATCGTCGAGCAAACCGAGTCCCGGTCTTTGATCGAACGCGGAGGAACAAATGGAAATGAGACGTCGACCACTGGTCACTCAAAGGAACACGTTGCAAACGAGCAGGTGGCGAGTGCGCGACGAGTCAAAAGGAAACGAGAGTGATTGCTGGGCGGAGGCCGACGGATGTCCCGCTTGCTCTCGACTGCGAGAACACGCCCAATGGGAGGTGATCGTGAGTGTTCGCTGCTCGCCCTTCTCGCCGCAGAACGCCGCCCGGCCCAAGTGCGGCGAGCGGAAGCCCGCGTTGCGCCCTCTTCTTCTTTTCGTTTGACCACTGGCTGCAATCCATGAGTCCAATCGAATTCGTTTCTCTACGAGCAGCAATCCGAACACTCCGCTCGTCATTCAATCGGTTGGCCGAAAGTTGCGGTCGATCCAATGGAATCAAAGATCGCTTGCGGAGCGGCGGCGGAACGTGCGAAGTGCTCGGCGCCCTGCCAACTTTTGGGTTTCCGTTCCGCTCGGCTTCCTCAAGTCCGGCTGCTGAATCTCGTTTCAAAGTCGGCAGTTGACTCGGAGAAGTAAATTGATTGAATTGAAGTGAGTGCTTCGTTTGCTGCCGGCAAGAGGGCGGAATCCACTGCCGCTGGTCGTCGCGATCAATCCTCGACGAGGTCCACAAGCGGATGGGGGGTGGACGCTTCGTGTTGCCCAAGTGGTCGTCGGATCGCCGCCGGCGAGTGTTCGGCGTGTTTTTTTGGCAAGACGGCGGCGGGCGGCTCGTCCGTCGGGTGGTCGGCGGCAAACAAGCGGGAGCGAGACGGGCGGGTGGGTTCTCTCGCCATGGTCGGCCGCTCGGCTCCCGTTTTCTCGCCGGGCACCCGCTCTTCGTCGTCCACCCCTAATTCGGCGCCCGCCGGCAACACGCGGCCACTTGCGGCGGGCGGACGGCGGCCGATGGAAGCGCGCCCGCCGTTTCGGTCGGTCCACAAGCGAGCGGGCGGGAGTGTTGAACGAAACGACGGACAAATTTGGCGGCCCTCAAAGAGCGCGTGGATCTTGACGGCGGCGTGCGGCCACTCCGTAGATCGTGAGCGCCGCCCACGCCTCGTTGCTGATCGCCTCCAAACGAGTGGGTGGTGGCCGCAAAGCGGGAAGAATTCACTTGCGATCCGCGGCAGTCCGCACAGATCGCCGCCTTCCACTCGTCGATGTTGAGGACGGTGCCGACCGCAAAAAGCCACACCGAACCCACCCCTCCGAACGTTCCCTTCGAGCTCGCCTACGCCCAGAAGCCCGGCGGCTTCGGCAGATCGCCGAGCGAATCTCCGGCAGCCGTCTTCTTCATTTCTTTCGGTTGGAATGAACACGAGAGCTGTGCGAAGATAGAAAGGCTGCCGGCAATCAAAATGCGGCCGGCGAGTGCAAGACGTCTGCGGTTCCCAAGAAAGTCGTCAAGAGGAACGGACGAGAAACGGGCATCTGTTGGGGGACGAGTGTTTCTTCTATCGATGCGGTTTGCTTTCGACCGGTTGTTGAGTTTAGTTTGCCGGAGTGTCTCGTCAATCAAAGACGTTTATCAATCCACTCAAACTCCAAACAACAAAACGACGTTCTTCACACGAATCCAGAAAGCAGCACGGAATTCCGTTCACTCATTCCGCGGCCGGTACGGCTCCAAGCTCGCCGTTCAGCGTCCAGTGGGATCCGTTGACCACGATCAAAAGACTGTAAGTGAGAAGTGAACAATTAGGGACCGGTAGTCGTCGTTCGGGGCGGAAAAATGAGAAGAACCGACCAGATTTGGTCAACCACGCCTGCTCGCCGTTCAAACGGGAAAGGTGGATGTTTACCGCGGATGTCTGTTGCTCGTGAGTCATCCTGCTAGCACAAAAGAGTGGCGGAAGTGAGCGTTCTGCCGAACGGATGAAAGCGCTTGATCCCTCGAAGTTTGTTCCGACCGTCGACAAGCGCGAGTAACCAATTGAGGCCCCCCGATCAGCAGAACACAACGTTTATTCCAACTCACAATCAGAGTAATCCAACAAAGCTACCGCCTCAGGATCCGGCCCATTGGGGCGACTTCCACCGCTCTTGAATGTCTCGCTTGACGTGGATGCCGCGGCCGGAGCTCGTGACGTTGTAGTCCGTTTACCTTTGTTGAACGACGAGCTCGCTTTTTGCTCTTTCATTTAATCAAAGAAGGCAGCGATCAGCAATAAAATCCCGGCTGTCGAAGCGCAAGCAGCCACGATCGCGACGGACAGCTCCTTTCCAAGCGATGTTCTCTTCCGCACACAGCCGCCCGTTTATTTGCTTGCAGGCGAACGAAGCCTTTCGACTCTCAAGTTTTGAGGCCGTGGATCGAAGCGAACTGCAAAATAGACCCCAGCTACTGTGACTGCTTCTGTTTGAAACACGACGTTCGCTCATCTTTCGCCGGTCAGAAAGAAAAGCTCGCGGCATTTGCTTCTTGCAGCTCGCGTACGGCGGCTTTTTCCTCTCCCTCGCCCGTTCATTCGCATCATTGCTGTGGGCGGGATGCGTTGCGAGTTGCTCGCGTTCGTCTTCTACTGCGGTTTTTTGCTTCGCGGCGAGAAAGCGAGGGGCCTCTCGTCTGCCCATTCGCTTTCCGCTTGCTCGACGAACGCGGTGGACAGAAGGCAAACACGTGTGAGTCGATTGTGTTCGACCAAGCTGAAGATCGACGGAAACACCCGCTTTCTGTCCCTTTGGTCGGCGAGTCCAATCGCCCTCCGCTGACCGCCACTTGCTGCTGTCCACGATCAATTGGGGCATGTGATGGCGGTCGATCCGGGAGGATTGTTGCTGCCGAAAGTGCCGAGTGTAAACCCGACGGTCGGACGAGTCGCCCACGAACAAAAGTAAGTCCTCTTTGCTGTTGTATGCTCTCTTCCCTGCGAACTGTGGACAAAGCCGAAAGAAACGGCGAGATTCGCTCAATCATTCGTCTTCCAGCCCAAGCAATCAAAGCAGACTCGTCGACTGTTTATTCCTCCCACTCGTTGCTCAATCGACGTACACGTAGACGAGAGCGTCCTCGAGGCGCCTATCCTTCACGTACTGCAGCTCGACGAGGCGGGCGACGACGCGCGCGAATTGCTGCTCGTCCACCGGGCAGCGGCGGCGGACGGCCGCCAGCGTGCGCTCGAGGAGGTCGGCGTGCGGGAGGCGGCGGGCGGCCTTCACCAAGCGGACGATTGCCGCCGAAGTCGTGTGCAGGAGGTAGTCGCCCTGCAAGCGGATGAGCGAAGAAGAGCTGCCTGCACTCACCCCCTCGTTGCGGCCGCTGCGAGTCGCCTCTTCCGGCTGCACGACGGCGGCGACGGGCGACGCGTTCTTCCGCAGGTTCACGAGCGGCTGGGCGGCGCGGAACTCCTCGTTGATCACGAACACGTCCGCCGACTCGGCGCCCTCGTCCGCGAGCTCGCCGGCCGGCAGACGGCGCAGGACGCCCGCCTGCAGGACGGCGGCCAGCGTGCGCTGCAGGACGCACTCGGGCAGCTCCAGTTTGCGGAGTTCCTGCAGCAGTAGGGGCTATTCTCTTCAATGCTCGACTCACCTGGAAGTCCACAAAGAGGCGCTCGTTGAAGAGCGACAGGACGGCCGCCTGGTACGCGTTGACGGCCAGCTGGACGCTCGCGGTCGCCCGCCCGGCCGACAGCTCGAGCGGGGCGACGTCGCGCTGCAGCAAAGATATGAAGAGACGATTGAGTGGGGGACTCACGGCCCGGGCGCGCTGCAGCGTGGCGATCGCCGCCTCAGCGCCAAAGAAGCGGGCGTCGAGCACGCCGCCGGAGACCGCCGAGCAGAAGCGGAGGTGGCGCGTGGGGTGCTTCTCGCGGTAGAGCGCTTCGAAGTCGGCGCAGAGGCGGCCGAGCGGGGCGGGCAGCCGGACGGGCTCGACGGGGCGGAAGGCGGACGGCCAGAACGAATCGGTGAGGACGGCGACCGCGAACTGCACGCCGTCGGCCGCCGCCCAGCCCTCCGCGTCCACGCGCACGCCGCGCTTCTCGGCGAACGCCTGGACGAGGGCGCCGCTCTCCGTCGTGTTCGTGAGCATCCGCTTGAGGCGACGGGCGAACGAGACGCCGCCCGCCCGCTCCAGCCGCCCCACGACCGCCGCCTCGACGTCGCGGCGGGCGGCCGCGATCGGCTGCGCGCCCACCAGCCGCACGGCCAAGTGGTGGGCGTACGCGCTGTAACGAGGCGAACGGGGGCATCAGGGGATTCAAAGGACCAGGGGACTCACTGTTCGAAGCCGTCCCGGTCGGCCACGTGGCGCAGAAAGTCGACCGCCTCGTGCACGCGCTCCACGTCCGGGCGCGCCTGCCGCAGCTGCCGGTCGACGTGGGCGGCCAGCTGGTGGGCGAAGCGGGGCGTCGCGGCGACCAGCCGGCCGAGCTCCTCGTCGAGGCGGGCGCCGAAGTTGGCGTTCGAGTCGAAGGCGGCGGCGAGGAGGCGCTGCAGGCGGCGGTTCACGTCGAGCAGTTCGGCGACGCCGCGTCCGCCCGCCGCCGTCTCGCCGCCGATCGCCGCGACGAGCAGCTCGAGCAGGAGCGCGTGGCCGTCGGGCACGCCGCCGAACAGCGCGTAGAGCGGCTGCAGGGCTGCAAGCGGAAGAACGAGAAGAATGAGAGCTTCTGGAGGTCCTCCGCGCTCACCGCTCTGCTCCTCGTTGCGCACGAGGTCGCCGAAGCGGTCGGCGCGGCGGAGGACGGCGCGAGGAGCTCCCGCACGACGAACGCGCCGATCTCCGCGTCCACTTCGGCCAGCTGCCGCTCGTCGGCGGCGATCAGCGCGAAGGCGGCGTGCTCCGCGCGCAGCCACTGGCGCGCCTCGAGGACGACGGCCGTCGAGTCCGCGCCGCGCGCCTCCAACTCGGCCAGCCGCCGCTCCAACGCGCGCCGCACTTCGGCCACGTGTCGCCCGCGGAACTCGCCGCCGTCCACCGCGTTCAGGAGGCGCGTCACAAGCTTCCCTTCCTCCCTGCAAACAACGAGGGGATGCGGGAAGCTTTAAGGGCACTCACGAGTTCATCTGCCCGCTCTCCAGCCGCCGCAGCACCTCCGCTCCGAGCGCCGAGCCGAAGAGCACGTGCCGCTTGAAGGCGGCCAGCGCGTCGGCCTCCAGTTGGGCGCGGAGTTCGCGGCCGCGCGCGTCGTGCGGCACGAAGAGGCCGACCAGGAGCTCGACGTTGCGGCCGTGCTCGCGCCACAGGTCGAGCAGGAGGCCGAGGTCCGGCCGCTCCGTCCGCTGCACCCGTTCGGCCTGCAACCGGCCGATTGTGGGGAGTTCTCATGTGTCGCTTGCCTGATGGACGCTCGGCCGGACGACCACCTCGCCGAGCAGCCGGCCGTAGTGGCGGGCGGCGGCGGCGTTGGCGAACACGTCGGCCAGCGGCTCGGCGGTCGCGCTCCCGCTCGCTCATCTCCGCCGTCTGCAAACAAGTGGGCGAGTGGGCGGGCGGGCGGGCAGGCCGAACGGGAGACGAAACTCCGGAGCGGCGCGCGGCTGGAACTGCTCGCGGCTCATCAACGCCAGCAATCCGTTCTTGTCGTCCTGCAATCACGAGCCCTCTCCACGGTGTCGCACGCCAACTCACGTGCAGCAAGTCCTGCCGCCGACTCCACTCGCTGAGCATCTGGCGGTTCACGCGGCGGGAACTCATCGGAAAGGCGGGAGTGGACCGATCGGCACGCGTGGGCGAAAGGAGACTGAAAATGAGTCTGGGAATGGGTGGCAGTTTTTCATTTAAATTCCTTTGTCTGCTGTTGGCAGTGTGTTGCTTGCTGCGGTTAGTCGTCCTGAGGCGAGAGGACGTTGAAGAAGTTTCTACGTAAAAAGGAACATCAGCCGAAAGCCGGGCGTCTGATTGCTTGCAGGAATCGAACGCTAACTGAAAAGAAGAAGGTTTGCGAGGAAAGAAGAACACGCGAGCCAACGCAAGTAGATCGTTCCCCTCACGACTGGAATCGGTTCCCGTCGTGAGAAAATCGGATTTTTCGATGCGAGAAGATCAGCACAACCGACAGCAGAGAACTGAACAAGCTTGGTCGCCAGTTTAGAGCAGTGGACGGCTTATAACCAACAAAGGAGTTGTGGTTTCGAGCCATTCCTTCCTTCGAACTCGTTCGCTCGTTGCTCCGCTTCCCACTTTGCAGCGCCCACCCGATCGCTCACTCCATTTTTTCAACGCACGAGGAGAGAGAGGGAGCCGGTCGGTCGTTGAGCGGGAATCGCGACGCCCGCTTCTTCGGTCGACTGCAAACCGCCGTCCAAACACAAAGAGCCGGCGTGCAGCGACAAGGGTTTGGTGAGTGGCTGCTTTCTCTGCAGATCGCCCCGCTTTGATCCCCGCCCATTGCAGACGCCGAGCTTGGGGTCCGCAGTGGCCGAACTGCGGACGGCGATCAACATCCCCCTCGAACGGCCGACTGCCGCGCCTGCCGCCCGAGAGCTCGGACAACTACAGCGAGGAGCTGCAGGCGGCGCGCGAGGAGCTGCTCGTCGCGCCGTACCGCCGGGCGCCGCGCTCTCGCTCGAGCGCCGCTGTCTCGTGGTTTCGGTTCGTCTTCTTTCTGCCCATTTTCGTTGCAGACAGGCGGCGGGAGCGCGAGGGCTGACTCCCGAAGATGGGCGAGCGGCAGTTGGCGAACCCGTTTCGCCGCTATGGCGCCCTCTGCAAGCTGCACGACATCGGCGGCTGGGTGACGCCGCGCGGAAGGACGGCCGCCACGCGCTGCTCAAGGCAAGATCTTCCCATTTTCTTCTTCTTCTGACGCGCCGCTTGCAGCCGGCGAGCAAGCCGCCCCATCGGTTGAAGGGCCGCGAGCACTCGCTGCACGACGCCTGCCGCGTCCACCGACGAGCGAGGCGCCGAGCGCAAGAAGCGACTCCGCCGGTCGCGCAACGGCCGCCCGGACAGCGGCGCCTCCTCGACGTCAGGCAGTGCAGAGACGCCGAAGAAGCGACCGGAATTCGCGAGCCGCTTCTGCCACCACTTTGCGCCGTCCAATAAACACGCGACTCTTATCGTTGTTCGCTTGGTCGAAGCGGTCGAGTGGGTTGAGGGAGGCGGTTTCGAATTGGTTGTTTGTCTACTGCAGAAGGGAACGCTCACTTCTTGTGGCCGGTGGCGACCTGCAAGAGGGAGACTCGAACAAAAAGAAACGAATGGTGTCCAAGGCGGGTTAGAGAACACATTCGAAAGGTTGATGCGGCCGTCGGAGTTGACGCGATCAACAGAGCAGCTCGTCGATCTTCGTGTTGCTCACACACTCGCTCCCGTTGAGCACAAAGAGCTGAAGACAACCGGTGGGAACACCTCTGTTCTGCACGTAGTAGGTGTGTAATGAACGAAGAGTGGATGAGTGGTAAATCGAAGTAGAAAAGGCGCTTTTAACGCCTGCCAGAGCCTCACACACTCGGCTTGTTCTTCCGCTGCGAAGAGGGGAGCACAAGAAACTTGTTGAACTCCACGCAGCTCCGCATTGCGCGTGTCTATCTCCCCCACAAGAATGCCGTGCTCTTTGAAAGTGCGAATGTAGGCGAGCGAGTGGATCACGGCGCCCGTGTCGCGCTGCCGATCGTCCGGTCGCCGGCTTCTCGAACGAGTCAACGAAACGAAGTGAAGTAAACGAGTGAGCGATGAAAGTAGAGCATACTGCTCACTTTGTCGGCTCCTCCAAACTCGTCGCCGAAACCCGCTCTCTGGACGCCCACTCGAACGGGACGAAGCCGCTGAATTCAACCCATTGATCAGTCCATTCACTCCGCCCAACCGTTCTTCCCTCGTTTGTTCGTAGCCCAATAATTTCCTCCCCTCGTTCTTCCCCTCTGTTCGCCTCCGGCAATTCGTTTGTAGTTTCTCTCTCCCCTCGCAGTCGGGATCACATCTCCTCCTCTCTTCTTCCTCTCCATCCAACGGACATCCCCGAGCTCGCCTCCCAGAAGGTGACGGGCGCTCTCCAAGGGAAGGGACGGGAATCCCCCCCGCTCGAAGCCGCCGCCACCCGCCTCCAAGTGGCCGCCCTCAACTCCGTCCGGCCCCCGCCCGGCTCGCCTCCTCCGCCGCCGGCGATCGCGTCAACGTCCAGCGATCCAAAGGACCCGCCGCTCCAAGTCCGCCACCGCGCCGCAGTCTCAAACTCAATCGGCCACCTCGATCTTCCACTCGCCGATGCGCCCAAGCCACCCGCCTGGAGACCCCGATCTTCCCGACCACTCAACCCCGATCCGACTCGGTCGGCCGCCGGCGGAGTCCGCCTCCCTTCTCTCTGTCCCCCAACTTCCAATCCTTGATCCCGACTTCCTTCGTTCAATCCTCCCGTTCGTTTGTCGATTAGTTCCGCCGTCTCTCTTGCTCCCCCTGCTATTTCTCCCTCCTCTCGCTTGTTTTCGTCCGCCCGATCGGCGCCCCGGCCGCCCGCTTATCTCCGCCCCGTTCGCTCCCCGCCGTCTCGTCGGCTCTTGCGTCATCCCGCCCCCCGTTCGCCCACTCGTATTTAAGCGGCGGCCCGCCCGTCCATCCCCTTCGGTGCCCCCCTTCTCTCCGCGGCCCTGCCCGCTTCTCTCCGCGGCCCTGCCCGCTCCTCCCACACTCGGCCCCCGCGCCCATCGGCCCCAGCGCCCACTCGGCCCCAGCGCCTCCTCGCGGTCCGCCGCCTCGTTCCTCGGCCCTCGCGCCTCTCCGACGGTCCGCCGTCCTCCCTGTCTGTAGTTCGTTCACTCGTCAATAAACTTCGCCCTTTTTCCCGAGGATCTTCCTTCCACGTGCTCAACTCGAGCTTCCCGTCCTTCCTTTGTGCCAATTCCTCCACCGCCCTCCACTATGGACGGCCGTGCGAGCGACAACTTGCTTCTTACTGAAACCGCAGACGCTCAGGATTGCCGCCCGGCCGTAACGGAGCGAATTGGGCAGAAGGCGGCCGAACAGTTCGGAGCGAAATCGAAGCGAACGGAATTAACGCGAGCGAAGCGAACGAAAACGAAGCGAATCGCCGCTTGTCGTTCAGACCATTGCGATTCGAATGGCCAACGAACAAACGAACAAAAAGTAGTGGAAAGGCGGGGCGATGCAGAAATCTGACGAATCGCCGCCCGACTCGTGGAATCCGCCGTTTTGAACTCGAGAACGAGCGAACGGCCGAGCAGCGGTGTTCCTTGCTCTCCATCGAGTTTCCATCGTCAAAAAGAAGCGATCAGTTGAAAGGATCAACGGAAACACGCGGAAGAAGGCGAAAACGAACGAACGGCCGCGGACTCGCGCCCAAACGCCGTTCTTGCGACCTCCACGACGGAAACCTGCCACAAAAAAGAAAGAACGCACTTCCGTTGATTAGAAGAAGTGAAATCCGAAACGAAAAAGAAGCGGCGAGATCCAATGTGAGCGGCAGCGATCGAAAGGCGGCCGGCCGCTTGTCCGCCGTCACTTTCGACTCGCCGCCGTTGTTGCGCAATAGAAGGCGTCAAGAGGGCGGCCTCCACTGTTCAATTGAACAATTCCGAACGCTTCTAACGTTTTCTTTTGCGTTTGAAGGAAGTGCGGCGTGTTGGAGTTGACCTGAAACAAACAGATCAAGTGTAGAGTGAAATTGAAAGGAGGAACTCACCGTTGACCAAGCCTCTTGGCAAATTCCGTCCAATCGTAACCTAAAAGCAAACAAACGAGTGTGTACGTGATTGAGAACAAGCCGCCAACTAATCGAAGCTTTTGGCGTGTTCTACTAGTCGTTTCCTGCAATTTGAAGAGAACAAAGTGAAGCTTGTTACCGGCTGATGCTGCAGACGAATTTCCGCTTCTATTTGATTGTATACGCTTTGTAGAACGTTCCGCTAACTGCTGGCTTCAAGCAGGACTCGTGGAACGAACTTGAGGGTGTTGCGAAGCAACGGGGGTGATGCAAGCGAATTTGCGTTGGAAGTGACAAACGGCGTAAACAGTCGATTGCGGAAACGCTTCTCCATGCAGATTTGCGCGGTTCGGGCGCGTATAAAAGCCGAGCGGAGAGCGGCGGCCGGCCTGAATCTGCGGCCAGCTCGTCAGATTTCCCTTCCCTGCTCCTCTCCTCTCCTTCGCTCCTTCTCCTTACGATCCAATGGCTTCGACGTTCACCGACGCTGTCGCTGCTCCGGGAGCCAACGGGACGGCCAAAAGCGCGTCTCCGACGACCAACGAGATGGTGGACGGCGCGGGAAGTAAGTGGAAGGCGGGCGGCTAACTCTCGCCTGTCGTTCAGCGAAGCGTTTCATCAAAGAGACGGTGACGGAGCTGCGCAAGTCCGAAGATCCCGCCGTCCTCCCGAAGGCAAGCCCTCTCCTCATCCTCCCTTCCTCACTCTCATCCGTTCGTTTCAGAAGGCGAAACTGCACGAAGCCGAGGACGTGCACATGTGCACCGCCCCGCCCACCCGCGTCGGCTCGCCCGAGCAGGAGGCGAAGCCGAAGGCCAAAAAAGGCGAGTCCTCCGTCCCAATCCCTCGCCTAATTCGCCTCTTTCAGAAGCGGTCCTGCTCGAAGTGCACGTGGACGCGAGCGGCACGCCGGTGGTCGCGGAGGCGGTCGTGTCGGCCGACGTGGCCGCCCAGCTGCGCATTTCGGCGGAGGTCCGCTCGCTGCTGCTCAATGGCCAAGCGATCGGCTTCGTGATGCGCCGCATTTGAATCGACGCCCCGCTCTCTCGTCTCGTTCTCCGTTGTCCATGTGCTCTGTCCGTACGAATAAACACTTCCTTCGGATACTATCGGTTGATCGAATAAAGTAACAATGATAACACGTTGAGATTAGACCCTTCTCCTAAGTTATTTACCTTATTCGCTCTAATAGAAGTCGCCTCTTCATTAATCGTCCTCTTGGGAGCTATCAGAAAAATAGACGTCCCGGGCTTCTTTTAGAGCGAATACGGTAAAAAGCGGCAGCGTTTGGATTTCGTCACTCTCCTCTCCTTTGCAGCCGCCTACTCTGCATTCCACCGACCACTCCGCACTTCTTCACGAAACGGTATGCTTCTCTTCCAGCTTCCGCGCACTTACCGCGCTTTCTTGATGCAGCGAGTCGCGACGATCGGAGGTCACGGCCACAAGTACGCGAGTTAAAGGCGGAGATCGACGGGACCCGCGCGCTGCCGGATGTCTCGAAAGTGTTTACTTGCGGCCGCCTGCTCGTCGAATTCCAGTTCGATGGAAGCTCGGGAGCTCTGCGAAGTGGTCGACTGTTGTATCGCGCGTCCCGACTGCCTGCTGGTCGTGACTCGCGACCAAGTCGCTCGAATCGACCTGAACGCGACGACGCCAGCTTCAGCTCACGCGCCCATCCACTTCTTCTGACCTTCGATGTTCCCGCCCACACGCCTCCATCGCCGGTTGATTCGTTTCACTGACGATCCCGACCGTTTCCTCTGCTTGACCACCAATTTTGAGCGGGAAATCGAAATCATCTACTTCATCGCGTTCCGGAAGCCGGCGATCGCTTTCGCGTACTCGCCCAGCTCAACACAAGCAAGCAATCTACGAAAAGAGAAGAGAAGACGCACTTTGAAGTCGATGCACGTTAAATTCATTTCGCCGTCCGGGTCCTCGGCGTCGTATTCCTCCATCAGACGGCGCGCGTTATGCACGTCGTCCTCGCGGTACTTGATCGTCGACGCCACTTTCAGCAGCTGCCGGCTGATCTTCGGGTCGTCCGCGCACTAAACGGGGCAATTGGGAGAGTGAAAGCGGGAAGGAAGTGTCAAGCAAATCACTCGCCGATCCCACGACATTCGAGTCGACCGCCACCGCTCACCCGCTCCATGAAGGCCTCGGCATTCGCGAACATGAACGCGCGGTAGAGGGACTGCGCGTGGTAGAGTCTGTAGTCGGAGTGCTGCGGGAAGAGGGCAGCCAGCTTTCCGTAGGTCTCCGCCGCCATCGGGAAGTCCTGGTCTGGTAAAAGCAGTATCCCAGCAGCGACAAGGCCGCCCTACTCTACACGGGATTAATTCAATTCACTTAACGCATTACGGAGTGCTCACGTTGGGAATGCGCTGCAACTAGAACTGCAGCATGCGCATCACGTCCACGAAGCGGTTGTCGCGAATCTACAGCGAAAAAAAGAAAGGAGTGGGTGAAGGCGAGGACAAATCATTCCGTAGATCGTGCTCGTGAACTCGCCGTCCTTGACCGAAACGAACCCCATTGTTTGAGCCGAATTGAATCGAGAGAGGCCAGAGAAGGGAGATTTCTGGGTTGAGCTCGCGTCAAAAGCGGCGGCCGCTCGAGCGAAAGACGGCGCGCGCCGGTTTGTTTCTTTGGCGAGACCGCGCGGGGAGTGGAGCGACCCCCAACACTCCGAAGAGGGCGGCTCGATTTCGGAACGGAAGTTGGAACCTGACGGGGGCTCGAGCGAGTCGACGGGAAGACCGCCTTTTTTCGCCTTTTCACCACGCGCGCATTCGGCGTGCTCACTGGCTAGCCGCACGTGCGAGCGAAGAGAAGCGGCGGCCACTACACGAGTAAACGAATGATCAGTGAGGAAAGTTCGCTGATTCAAACAACGAGATGATTTCGATGGAAGAAGGCCCGGCTTCTTCGTTGCCGTCTGCTTTTGCCCGTCGTCCTCGGCGGCAGTCCGCGCGCCGTTCCACTCGGGCACTCCCGTCCATCGGCGGCTCATTGAGTTCCCACTGTTGGATCTTTCGGGTAGCTCGATATCAGTGGAAAAGGGGATAGGAGGCGACGTTCCCGCTTCCCCGTTGTCCCACCTTGCCTCGTTCGTCTTCCGTCCACTTCTGTTCGCTCGTGTGTCCGCGACCCACCCACGTGTCGCCCAGTCGGGCCCGAGCGGGCGCGTATGGTTCGAACGGATCAGACGGGTTCCGGAATGGTATAGACGGGAGCAGGGAGTGGGTTGGGGCGCTTTGCTGGTCAATTCTCGACTTCTTCCGCTTCTTATCGACCGCCTTCACGAATGCCTGTTTGAAAGAACTTTCCCTGATGGTCGGCGTTCTTTTTGAGCCCCAACGACTCAACTTTCCATTGCCCCGCGTCGCCAAGCAAAAGGCGGCGGCGAGTTCCAACGACAGGTTCGCCGATCGCCGGAACAATGGGTAATTTTATTTTCGGTTTGCTCCGATACCGCCGATGCTCCAAAACAGATTGCCAGGATGGTGAAAATTTCTGGTTGACATCTTACTGTCTTTATTTGCAATAGATCAATACAGAAAACGATGTGATTTATTTCAAGACGTATGGTATTGACGAACGGACATCATAAGACGAAAGGGCCATTCCGACACCTTGCGTTGACCGCGTAGTCCCAACAGAATGCGGACGCCGTGGTGGAAGCGAGAACACGCCTGGACGCGCACTTCGCTCCGCTCCCACTCGATTTCTCCTTCGCGTTTCCACTGCGGCTCCAGTCGATCCAAAAGTTCGTCATCCAACGTACCCCAACCGAGCTGAAAGACGTGAGAATTGAGGATTGCACGAAAAGAAACAAACGAAATTGTCGAGGACAACGCGCAGTTCTCCATTGTGCGTCGATTCATCTCCGACATCGCCTTCTTGCTTTGTCTTGAAGCCCGCTTGTTGCATTCGGGCAGCAAACTCATCAAGTCGACTAACAACACCTTCAACGTCCGTCAATTTCTTTTGTTCCTGTAGAATAAGTCGTCATTTCCATCTCCTTTAATCACTAACCTTAATCGCAGTTGAACATCGCGAATGGCAAACGAGCTTGAAGTGCTTGTTGATGGAACGCAAATGACGGAGAGCTTGTAGCTCCTCCTTGCGATTCAAGTACGCCATGATGTGGAGCTCCTGCAAGTTTTCGTTCGGATCGAACGGTCCGTGATCGTGCAGGTCGTGAAGCGCAACGGCATTGCGCGTCCAAATAAACGAGAGCTTCGGAGTTTTGAAACAAAACACGTGGGCAACGTCTGAAAGGACGAAAGGCTGATGTCCCCGACTTGTGGGCTTACAGAGATTCTCTTTCACTTCTCCGTCGATTTCGAGCAACTCAAGCGGAGTTGTTCGGTTCAGAAGCGAAGTAACAATGCGAAGGTCTCCGCCGGCCGTCACGTGAGTCAGTTTGTCCGGCAGCGAGTCGATCAAGAAGTGAGTGTACGGCCGTTTGATCCGCTTGGTGATTAGCTTGATCGACGACAGCGATTGACGGTCTGCAACAGACGCACTCACCGTCAAGTAAAAGCCCAAAGAATGCCTACCGTGTAATTGAGCAGCGACTCGCATCCACTCGGCCATGAAGCCGAAATCCAACGCATCCGACTCCACCAGCCACCGGATCTCGATTGTCTTCAACCCGTGAACGAGACGAAGAAGCGCTACCACTGCTTCAGCGGTGATCACAAACCGAATCCCATTTGAGAACTTTCTCAAGCGGATTTGAAGTTCGCAGGTGGCTGTGATCTTCGCTGGCCCGAAGCTTTCCGCGTCGAAGAAAGAATTCAGGTACTTCTGGCTGATGAGCAGCAGGCGGACCAACGGCTTGCGATCTTGCGCCTGGTTGTCGTCCTCTGTTTCGAGACCAGCGATGTGGTACTGAACGAACTGCTGCCCTTTTGAGTTCAGACGGGGCGGCGACCGAGCGATCGCCTGCTTGTCGAGCGGGCTTTGCGAAAGCGAAGCCATCGTGCTGCAATCAAACACGTAAATGAAGCAGTAGATCGACCCGCAAACGACATTCAAGAGAACACACAAATTTGAAGCAATTTGACCGAAAGTTGAACAAAACACGATCGAAGCAAACAGATTTCGTGAGACAACGCCGCCCGCACGCCCACCGACCACCTTCAACGCGAACAACCAAAAGGTCGGTCGGCGATCAAGCGGGGTGCGCGGAGTGAGTGAGCCGAACGAGGGCAGCCGGCCTACCCACCTTGCGGGCGGTCTCCTTGCCGAGTGCTCGGGTCAACCCCACCCACGCGGCCTCCGTCCGACCACCCGATCGCCAGTGAGTGCAGAAACAAGTGCGCACTCGCGCATGCAGAGCGAGGTGGGCGGACTGTCGACTCCAATTCCTCTGCTCGACCTTTGTTCCCTTGACGCAATCGAACGAACTTTTGCAGCAGTTCGTCGAAATCCCAGCGCTTCCGCTCGCCGGACGTGATCGTCTTCTGCGGGATGAGAGAGAGAAGCCGACGGGCGGCAAGAGTGTTAACAATCAGCCCCATCCATCCATCCAATGCTTCCTACACATGAGTGCAACCTCTCCGCAACTGCCCGACTGCGAGGCCTTCCGCAGCATGGCCGAGCCCGACCAGATCCCCGCCCTGCAGCAGCCCGCGAAGAAGCCGGCCGCCTACGAGTCGCTCTCGAACCTCAACGCCGTCCAGCGCGTTGTCGGCCGCCACTCTCTGCTCCCTCGATGACGCGCTCTGGAAGGCCGAGCTGCGCGTCGGCCGTCACAGGTGAACACGTAGAGATGAACAGGACGCTCCGATTGCAGCGGCTTTATTCACAAGCGAGAAGAAGCAGAAGAGCTTGTTTTGTCTCACTGCTGGAAGACCCTGAGCGAGTTGATCAACCAGTGAGCATCCTGGGAGGCGGTGGGGTTGTTTTGGACGAACTCGCGGCAGGAGGGCGCCTTCGGGCCGCAGACGGCGTCCTGCTGCCACACGTTGCCGGCCCAGTCGCCGCAAAAGGTCACGTCGAAGATCACGTGCTGGTCGTGGATGTGCGCGTCGAAATCGCAGTCGCTCGTGAGGAAGGCGAGCGGCAGCGGCCACGCGTCGGGCGTCGGCTGGCCGCTCGCGACGTCGGCGGGGATCGCGGAGCGGGCGAAGAACCAAATTTTGATGCCGCCGCAGGTCTCCTCGACCACGTACACACCGCCTCCGCCCGCGTTGAAGCCCGCCCGTACGTGCGCGTGTCCGCCGTCCCAATCGAGCAGCCCGCGTTGTTCGGCTGCCCCGCAGCGTTCACGTCGCAGTTCGAAGTGCCGACGCGGCCGCTGAAGCCGTTCGTCTGCTGAATCGTGCAGCCGGGCGTCGTGTGCAGCGCCATCCCGTTCGTTGTTTGACTGTTCACTCCTGCAACAGATGGATGAGAAGATGCTCCTCCCGTTCCACTCGCCTTCGATCACGTCGATTTCTACGTGCTGCGGCCAGTGGTGAGCGAAGTCGACAAGAAGGCGGGCCACGTGCCGCACACGCCGCCCGGCTGGTGCTGCAGGTCGAGGAGGAAGAGGCCGTGGTTGCACGCCCGCTGCGAGTGGATCCCCACGGAGTCCCGTCTGCGAGCTCCCTGCTGCACGACGCGCCAATGATGAGGCTCCCATTGAACACTTTCGTGAGTCCCCGCTCGACCGCCTCTTCTGCGGTCACGTAGTTGACGAAGCCGTTGGTCGGGGCGGTCGCGTTTTCAAAGACGAAGTTCTCGAGCAGATTCGTCGGATTGAAGTCGTGTCTTTCAATCGGTGGGTCAACACGCTTGCCCCCAAAACGACAGCCACGACTTAGTGTGCGGGGCACAAAAAATCCACTATCTACGACAAGAATTTGCGTTTGGACGGCGAATTTGCACCTCCCTCGCTCGCTTTCGCCAAGCAGCAACGAGAGCGCCCTCACTCCTGCCAACGGTCGCTCGCTGTGATCCGCCGTTTCCCTGGAGACTCCACGAACAACGTCACGGACTAGGACGCGCGACGATCTTCGATGGGCGCACGGATGACCGCGGGGCGCTGCCGCACGTCGCCCACCGGCTGCTCGACGAAATTCGCCGACTTCGCGCTGCAGTCTCAATTTCCGTCGCTTCGCGCCCACCAGATCGGCAACGTGCGTCTCCTCAATGCCCTCAGTTTATCCCGAAGCTTTCAGACCGCCACCGTCCTTTGGATCCTGCCGCCGCACTTCTCGCAGGACCTACTCGGCGGCCGCACGACCTTGTCGAACGCGTGCTGCCTCATCTGCCTCTGCGTGGCCGAAGGGTTGTTCCGAAGGGGCGTCCTCGTGCCGGATCTCGCCGCTCGGCTGCCGCACAAGCGCGGCTTCGGGCTGCACCCGTTGGAGGGCGAGTCGGCTGTGAGTTCCCCTTCCTTTCTTTCACTCACTCCTTCTTTTCAGTTGTGCCCGCCGGCCGTCCTGAGCGTCCTGCTCGAGGGCATTGTTGAGGGCAATCACGCCTACGACCTGAGCGGCGTACCGGAGGGTATCACGGTGCCCGACGCGCTGCGCGCCACCGGCCGGCAGATGCGCGAAGTCGAGTGGTGCCAGGTGGGCCGGACGGACCTCAACGATGTCTTCGAGACGGCCATTCGGAGGTTCGATCTACTCACTTCTATCCGCATTGTTCTCGTGGCAGCCCCATCCTCGGCGCCCATGCGCAGCTCTTCTTCATTCTGGGCATGCCCGAGCACGGGATCCTCATTGTCCTCCAGCGCAGCAACGGCGTGATTTCGGCCTTCGACTCGGGTCGCCACCAACACAACGGTACTCCTACGAATGCTCATGCTTGTACGTGCTTGGTTTGAGGCGCGTACATTCTGAGCGGACGAGTCGACCGGCTGGCCGAGTTCGTGGAGGCCCTGCTCGCGTTCTTCTTCAGCACGTCTTTTGACCTTCCGCTCGACCAACAGGCAAGTTCCCCCACCGCCACTCATCGATTCACTCCGTCAATTGCAGCACTTCGAGCTGAGTTTGATCCAATTCGACGGACAGCTGACGGCCGCCGACTGCCCGCTGGCGCGCCCGCCGCCGCCCGTCCGGCTGCACGGCAACTCGCGCATCTTCCCGTCGACGCCCGCTCTCCAGGGGACCCAGCGCGTGGCCGGCGGCATCGTGCGCACGATGAAGCGCTTCGTGCACGTCGCCATCGTGGGACGTCGTGAAGCGTCGTTTCATTGAGGGAATAAACACAATTCTTAGGGAGTGCGAGGATCTTTGGCGAGACGCGGATAGCCTTCGGGTTGATGAACGAGGGATGAGAACTACGGCGACTAGTCACACGCCACCCACTACGCATGCAAGAGTGCTTTCAACGAGTGATGCAGTCGCCAAAGGCGTCTAATCACTTTCATCTTGTTGCTGCTTTTCAGTCGAAGAGCGTCTCGTCTCGTAGTGTTCTGCCTGCGATCACCCCAAGAACAAGGGAATCAAAAGGTTTATTCAAAGCCATTGCTTTAACGATCAATGAGTTTAGTTGTTGCCCCAGTCGTCGAGCAAAGACGGGCGTGGAGACGTCCGTGCAGGTCTAGGAGACCTTCAGACCGTTGCCGTTGTTCCAGCGGTTGGCGTCCGAGCGGAACTCGAAGAGGGCGCGCTCGCCGGCCGGCAGGCGGGCCTCCTTCTCGGGCGTCGAGTCCTGCAGCAGCGGTCAGCGGGCGGCGGCGGCGACTCACCCGACACGGCAGTTGGATCCACTCGCTCGGCGGTCGACGCCCGAGAAGTGCGTTCAGCGGACGCCCGCCCGCAGCCCAAGTGGACGAACAGGCGGAAGGCGCACTCCGTCGGCCACCTGCAAGCGGAGAGGGCAGACCGTTGGGTCCTGTTCTCCGGGAAGCCGCCCTCCGGCTCGTAGGTGGGCACGAAGTCGAAGAAACGCGAGCCGTCCGGCCGCCGCATCCTCGTCCCTCCGGCCGCAGCACCGCCGAGTTCGCGGGGCTCAGGTAGGCGGGTGGGATAAACGAGCCGCAATACGTCGAGTTCACCTCCGGCGTGCTCGGGTTGAACAGAATCTACGGAAAGAAGTGGTCATTCGTTTTTCACTTGGAAACGTTTGCATTCACTGTCAGCGAGTCGTGGCGGCAGTTGCAGCTGCTGGTCGTGCCCCAGCGGGAGTACACGTACACGGAGCCCAGCACGCGGCGCCCTCCTCGAGGTTGAAGTCGGCGAACACGAGGAGGACGCGTCGTCCCTCGGGCACCTCGATGGTCGTCGTGCACGTGGCGTTGTGGCCGTAGGAGCGGGTGTAGTTGAGGCTCGTGACGCACCCGATCGCCCGTCGCCACGGAGATCGCCCGGTTGCAGGCTGCAAGCGAGAGAAGCGAGTAAGGAGGATCGACCGTCAGTTTCTGCTCACAGTCGAGCACGCGGTACTGCAGCCGAAAGTGGGCGGTGTACTCGCTCCGCAGCAGCTCGGAGGTCAGCAGCTGCACGAAACAGGTGCGCGAGACCCAGCGGACGGGCCAGAAGCGAGTCGACCGGCTGCCCGCCTCGCGCTCCTCCGCACCGGTGGGATGCTGGCAGAGGGCGGGCAGGCCGACGTCCCTAATGGGGTCTGGGCGGCTTCAATTCCATCGGTTGAATGGGTGAAGAGGGCGGAAGTGGAGTCGCGGGCATACTTTTGGTCGATCGGGATGTGGGGCTGCAAAGTGCGTTTCACTTTCTTCTTGCTTTCAGTGGTCTTCTCCTTCTTTTATTTGCAACCGAGGGTTTCTTATTGAAAAGGTTTATTTGTATCAGTTACACACAAACAGGAGAAGCAATCAATAGGTAGAACACTTTTTCGGCGGAGAGCTTCTTCGGCAGCGGGCGCGGATCGACGGGATGGTGGGCGGCGAAGGCGGTGCGGAGGAGCGAGTGGGGCCGGCCGACGGTCAGGCGGTAGGACTTCCACGTGCAGGTGGGCTTCTTGTTCGAGTCGGCGGACCATAGAGAAGTCGACTGGCGGCTGTGGATCGTGAGCTCGCCGTTGTCGTCCACGTGCAGCAGGGCGGGCGGGTTGGTCGTGGTCTGCTGCCAGTCTCGCCGATTCCATTGGATGTGGGTGGAAGAGACGGGCAGCGCGTCCAGAACGGAACACGCGACGGCCGCCCACTCGCCCGTCACGAGGTCCAGTCGGCGCAGTCGGGACTGCATCGAGCGCAAGGGATTGCGGATCTCTACGTCGTCCAGAACGAAGGCGAAGTGGTCGTGGAAATCGATGGAAGACGGCGAGAAGTCGTTGCCGATCACGTTCGCCTGAAGCAAAGAGATGAGGAGAGAGCGGAAAAGGCGAACAACTCACCTCTTCCTTCACTTTCACCCGAGTGACGACTCCGTCGGACAGATTGATCGCGTGGATTGAGTGGATGGACCGCTGGTCTTGGATAATCGCATGCAGCCGCCCCGCCTGGAAGTGGATGGCGGCGAGACTTCCCGACGGGATTTCGAGCGAGCCGACCGACTTCACGCTGTTCGTGAGGAGGTCGACCGAGAAGAAGCGAGCGCGCGGCTGGGCACTCGAAAGCAGCAGAAGGAAGCGGTCGGGAACGTCGGTCGGAGTGAGCAGCCGACGGTAGCGTTCGCTTTTCGGGACGTTGTGAAAAACACACGCCGGCAGGACTTCGAACCGAAACCGGCCGGCCTCCGGATCGAGGACGATTCGCGCCAGGTTTCTCCGCGTGACGACCAGCAGGCAGTTCGAGTGCACGACGATACAGTCGAGCACCTCCTGATCGAAGGACCAGGCACCGGCACAACGGAACGTCCTAAAACGACTGGGGATTACGCTCTAGAAGAATGAAGAGAACTCACTTCTTTGTGCCGGTGCAGGTGTCTAGAATGACGATGTAGCGTCACTGACAGCGGAAGTCGACGAGGAGCCGGCCGCACGTGAACACATTCGAGACCGCTCCGTTGTCGTCGTTCCCGACGATCGACTCGGAGCTCCCGTACTTCAGGGCTTGAGCGCCGATCGTCGATCCCTGCTGCATATTCGAGGAGGCGGGAGAGCGGTGAAAGGCGGCAAGGAAGAGAGGGATCGAAAAGCCGCTTGCCGCTGCTTTTATTCGTCCACTCGAACTCGGAGTTTCTCACCAATCGGCTGTTGCGCTGTCGAGAGAAAGCGAGAGGTTGATTGCAGAGGCCTTGCGTGATGGGGAGCTCTGTTCGAGAGGTCATTCGGCTGCTGTCTCATGCGCGGGACGTGGTCGTAGTCTTGCACAAAGAAACCCGCATTCATTCTTTCCACTGCCTTCCGACGATGCCCAGGCGTCCGACAAGGCGGATTCCATGCCAAACGGCCCACACGCATGCTCCTCTCCGTCCACTCGTTAAAGAAGCTGCTGCCAATTAGCCGTCCGCACTCCAGACAACAACTTTAACTTGTTGTGTGGTGTGATGAGTGAGTCCAGACGGTCGGCGAGGCGCACGGAGCCGACGGAGGAGAAACGGGCAGGAATTTGCGTTCTGTCCGATCATTTACGCACACAATGAGTTCTGAACACTCATTCACCAACCGCTTGTCGAGATGATCGGCCGCATTCTCTCGCTCCTGCTCGTGCTCCTCGCTTTCACCGGGATGGTCGAGGGACATCCGGGGCTTCGAGACGAAGAACCCATCACGACCTCGCCGCTGGTGCTCCAATCGCGCGACAAGTCGCCAACGAGCGAATTTTTGGTCGGCCTTTTCGTGGTTGTGCTTTTCGTGTGCGTTCCTTCCCTTGTGTTCGGGATTTACGCGGCGTACTTTGTGGTGAGTTCTTTCCGCTTCTCCCTGCCGCCAAACTCCCGTCGTTTTCAGTACGAAGTGCGAAAGGTGGACTGCTGGGGGTGCTACAGAACGGTCGGGGGCCGCCGCTTCCCGTATTCTCACACCTGCGAACTCGCCGACCAACCGCCGGAGTCTTCCTGATGGAGCGGGACGTCCATCGACCGCAACGATGTTTGTTGTTGCTTCTTCCGTGTTTCGTTTGAGGATAAACCCTGCTTATTGTGCTCAGCGAGCTTTGATTGAGCAGTGTGAGAGCAGACGAGAGCAGTCGGCGAAAAGACGAGAGCGGGCGGACGAACGGCGAACTCGAGCTCCGCCCGTGCCGCGCCCGCCACTGCCACAGGGCTCAGCCGAACGTCGCAGAGAGGCCGCCGAGCACGAACGTCCCAACGAAGAGGACGGCGAGCAGGACGGCGGCCACCTGCCTGCAAGTGGCCGCCCGAAACCAGAAGGCGGAACTCGCGAGTTCTTGTCGCCCGTCGAACTCGCGCTTACTCCAGCGAGAAGCAAAAAAGAACGAACCGGGCGGCCGCAAATCCCTTCGTTTCTTGGTTTCCCACCCGCTTCTCGCCCTCCGCTTCATCGAGCTCCAATGGACGCCGGGCAAGCGCACTAATGCAAATTCCCGGCTGTTCATTTCGCGTTTCTTCCGCCCGCTCACTTGTTTCGTTCGTTCGTCGAGATGGCGGCTGCCCGTGTTCTGCTCTCGCTCTTCGTGCTCGTGCTGGCGACGGCCGTAGAGGGCGGCAAGTTCTGGTACTACGAGGTGAACCAGACGGTCCTTTGCAACGGAAATCCGTACACCGAGGCCGTGAGTTCACACACTCGCTTCTTCCTCCTGACCATCCGGTTGCAGACAATCGCGCTCTACGAATACGATCTGCGTGAGTGCCCCCGTTCTCTCCCAACACTTTCTCGCTGCAGTGAGCCAGAACGACCTCTGCTACGTGACGAACACCAGCCGGCAGGGCGTGTGGCACGCGAAAGGCGCCTGCGATGACAACGTCGGAAAGCCGAACAGCCTGATCGTCCACTAGTTAGTCCCCGCCCTCCCCGCTCATCTCTTCTGTTTGCAGCCGTCATCGCTGCCATGCGAGCGGCGAGTTGCTGTGTCACATCGAAGACATCGGCCGCGACATGTGGACGAAGGAGAAGGCGGACGTGCGCGTCTGGCAGCTCGACCCGCTCGAGCTGTCGGGGCCGGACAGTGAGGAATGCAGCAACCGCGACAAGGGCGCCATGTGGCAAATGTGGGAGGGCGAGATCTGCAGCCGCTGAATCCAGTTCGTTCATTTGCGTGTTGTTTCGTTCGTTCGTTCGTGAGAATAAACTTTGTCTTTGATTGCCTCGAGTGCGTTGAGCAGGGCGGGAGACGACGTGGTTGTTGGCCGTCGTCGTTAAAAAAAAAACTCCCCGTCGTCGCAAAGACGCCCTTTGTTGGTTTCCACGTCGATCAGCAACGCGCAGTTCACGCACTCGCCGAGTCGTCCGGGAAGACTGAAGTGAAGGCTGACCGCGCGCTTCTGCCCGCCAACCACTCGGCGACAATGCGAGCAATGAAGTGTTTCGAAGTGCAAGAACACGTGTGGTCGATTGAAAGGCGGCTCAACCAACGATTCGGAGAAGGCCTCACGCTTTTCAGCCGTTCGTCAGGAAGCCCCGGCCCGCAGTCACCGAACTGCTCATAGAATTTTATCTAACAAGACTTAAGTGAACTCAACAGCCGGAATGGGCGAAAGAAGAAGAACCGGAAGAACTCAAGCGTTCAAGGCAGCGGCTTCATGTTCGGGTACATCGACAGAAGGATCTTCTTGCCGGGCGTCGTTTCGTTCAGAAAGAAGTGAAAGTTGAAGTTGCCCTTCACGTTCATGTGGTGCTTCCGGAAGGCGTCCATTGCGAGTCGTTCGAGCGAGTCGACCGTGCTGGAAGCGACTAGACAGAGCAATGAGGAGAAGCGGCTCACTTGAAGAGGTAGCGGTCCACTCGGTACTTTTTCTCGGAGTGCTCGTAGCTCACGGCCAAGAACCCCGCGTCTCCTCCGTCCGCATTGACCAGCGGCGCAACGGGGTCCATGTCGCAGGTGTCGATCGAAAGCAGACTTCCCAAAAGCCTACCGCAGGCTTACCGCCGGTGCGGTAGCTACCGCACCGCAGGCAAAAAGCGGTGCGGTAAACCGTACCGCAATGAAAATTCCGGTGCGGTAGACCGTACCGCAAAAGAAGTGGCGGTACGGTGCGGTATACCGACCGATCTTACCGCACGTTTTTTTCGATAGGACTAGCTTTTTTTTCATATCTTTTGCATACGCCTGTTATGTTCAAAAGTGTAGAAAATGATAGGACTCTCTTTGGGTCGTTGTGACGAAAATTATTTGCGGTGCGGTAGGCATACCGCACCTCCACGATTTTTGCGGTACGGTCTACCGCACCGCATTTTGGTTCCGGTACGGTACCTACCGCACCGCGTTTTTTGCGGTGCGGTAGCGGTGCGGTAGTTCTACTTGCGGTAAGGTCGCTGCGGTATACCGCTGCGACCTCTGATCGAAAGCCGCTCCCATTTGGCCGCCTGCAGATTGCAGCGGTAGGTGGCCCACGCGTAGTAGGGCGCGTGCTCCTCATCCTGCCACTTGCGAACGTACAAGTTTTCCACCGACCGACTGGCCTCGTCCGGGAGCTGAACGAGAGCGAAAGCAGTCGGTTGTTTCCGCGAAAGAACTCACGTGATCCTCGTGGTCGTCGTAAACGCAGCCGGCCATCTCCTTCGTAGTGCACGTCTTCTGCTCGAGGTCGTAGACGTGCAGCACGTCGTACTCCTTGGTGGAGATG